>KZ505699.1:230110-267054 GCA_002844005.1 Limosa lapponica baueri
TGCCCCTCGTCCTGTCACTGGGAACCACCGAAAAGAGTCTGGCTCCATCCTCCTTCAACCCACCCTTGAGATAGTTAGAGGCATTGATAAGGTCTCCCCTCAGCCTTCTCTTCTCCAGACTAAAGAGTCCCAGCTCTCTCAGCCTTTCTTCATAAGGGAGATGTTCCAATCCTTGAATCATCTTTGTTGCTTTGTCTTTGATACAACTTGTACAGATACATGAAAACTCAGAGTCTAAAAGAACCAAAAAGGGCCAATGTGATCAGCTGATTTAACTCTCTTGCAGTAAAAGCCGAGCTGCTTTCCGCTGCCTGAGTTTACTCCTGAATCCACATTTGGGCTGGGAAAACAAGGTCCAGAAAATTGTACCATAGGATGCTCCCTTTTAGCCCACAGACTTTCCCCCTAGAGTAAAGGGGTGGCTTACAGCAATGTGGGTATTACAGAAGATAAACATGCCTTATGTACATCCATCAGCACAGCAAAATGAAAATGAAAAGGCAGGAAGGAAAGAGGCATAATCTGAAGAGAGCCACCATTGCAAAGGGAAGAACATGGCTGACCAGTGGATGGATGTAAAAAAGTCCTTTTAGTTAAAGAAGATAAAAATGTTGATGGCAAGGTCAGAAGGAAGGGAATTGGAGGACGTTAATCAAAGCATCAACAAGGACATGTGTAGAGGGCTAGAATGGCAGAAACACACTTTGGCCAGATGGGTCAGCATGCAAGATAGCCAGCAACATACAGTGGTTAACCAAGTTCACACAAAATACACCGCATCTTCTTCAAAGATGAGGAAACCCTCACTAGGAACTTTAGAGGAGGTTTTGACCTAGGAAAAGGACATTTAGAGTACTCTGGTTTAACTTCTCGCAGGGATCTCAGCATGATCTCCAGTTGGTCCCACTGGGCTCCCAGCTGCAGTTGTGGGAGCCTGTGAGCAAGACTTGCTGGCTATCAGGAAAGCTGTCTTCTTCCTTTTCTTGAAAGTCAAGTCAAGGATCAGACCACTTTTCTTTAATGACAAGAAGCCTGCTGCTAGTCCAGATGCTCCCAAAAGTGACCTTCTTGGACTCAGATATGACAAAGCGGACTATACTGGTCTCTGTCTTTGCAGAACCTGAGCACTGGTCTATCCCAGGGGCCCCTGGGTTCCTGCATACATATGGGTGTGTCTGTCTCCCCTTTCCCATTTTATAACTCCATTTTTCTCCACTCTCGCTCCTTTTCATCCTTTTCTCTTTGGTATAGTGACTCATACACAATATTCAAAATTATTTTCAAAGCTGCCGGGTTAAATGAACAGTCCACAGCTTACTGAACCCTGACAGAGAAATTAGAAGCGAGCTGATAAAATCAAAGACATTTACCAAAGGTAATAGAAACAAAGAACCCTCTGTGTGAAAGTACTTTTGAATAAAGAAGGCATTTCAGGAGAAAGATAAACTGCTCTCCTAATAGTGGATAGTCTTTTCTACTCTTCAGCTTTTTCTTCAATAAAACTGAATTAAATCCACTTAGAGCACACACAAAGCTTTCCTTTTCTTTGAACACCAATGGGACAAAACTACAAGCAGCTCTGAACTGCAGTTACATGTGGCACTGACAGAGCCATGTGCTTCCCAGAAAGCCCTATTAATACTTGTATGACACACACCTCTAAAGATATTAACGGGCTTTAACTAGCAGCATTTAATTCAGACTCATAATACCCTTTAAGCCCAAGACTAGGTGCCACCTATAAAACCTGCATCACTATTTGACTCCAGATCCCCAGAACATAGTTTTCAGAGATGTCAAGCACTTGCAATGCCAGGACAGGTCATTTTGGACCTGGTGTTCTGAGAGCTAAACAACTCAGAAAAACAGGTTGTGCACTATTGGAGGCTGGAGCTGAAATCAACAGATGCTTTGTTTTGTTGTTTTGGTTTTTTTTTTAAATCTAGGATGCAAAACAAAATAAAAGGCAGGTTCATGGAGTCCCCAGAAGAGAAAGACAACCTTGTGCCCTTCCCTCTGTGTACTGCATAACATGTTCTTCTTCTTACCCACACCCACAGCCTGGGGGCCAAGACAGTTGTTTTGGTTTTGCACCACTAAAATCAGATTGTTCCAAAGTGACCTGCCAAAGGACAAAATGACAGTCTCTAGAACCCAAAGGCAAAGATCTCCGTTTCAGATTAAGCCACAAGACCATCTTTCTTCTCTATATGCGACTCATATGAATATCATATGTATCTCATATGAAGGATGTCTCCTTTCTCTCTGAGACACTGCACTCATTCAAGGCAGTAGTTTCACAGCTGAGATGATGCTGAATGCTCTTTAAGCAATAGGGTTTCAGTTAAAGTAGCACCAGAGTTTTTGGCTCTTGGAGCAGCACCGTGTCAGTCCAAGGACTCTAGATGTTTACCCAAAGAAATGTCATGGCAACAACCTCTCTGACACAGCTCCTCTGGGCTGCAGCACGCTTCAGGGATTGTCATCATGACCTTCTTATTGCTGCCACTCCTCTCCACTCCACTCTCTAGAGGTTTGCAGCTTTGGCTGAGTTAGCCTCTTCTCAGTACTTCTGAGACTTCATCACAACTCGTCCTGTATTGCTTCTGTCCTGTTCCAGGCTCCAGATTGTTCCAGACCATGTTTCAGGTGACAAGCTGCCTACTCGATGAATGATCTCAATGCCTCACTCTAAGCTTACTGGGGACTGGATGCTTTCAACTTGAAAGTCAGGCTGCTAAAGAGTTTCATCACCTCAAAGGACCCTTTACTCACTGGGCAAATGGTTCAGCTTCCACTTAGCCACAAGGATGCTCCCTTGCTCTGACCTATGCAGTTTCTCACACCCCTGACTACTCTTGAATAGGTCACAAAGTCTAGACTGTAGGCCTACATCAACTCTTACATCAGAGTGCCCAAAGCCAAAGGGACTTGATGACATCTATGATATAGAAGAGAGGCTGGGATAAGCAGGGAAATGTTTTCCACATCTTTTTTGAATGATCTAACAAACCAACAATACTCATATCTAAAATTCTGGTTTGTGCCCATTTCCACATAAAACTGTGCTAATGTTAACAGGCAAAGGCCTATAAGAATCGTATTAGGGGAAAGCTAACATGAACGGGAGCTGACGCAGCTTGCTAGAAGTGTGTGAATAATAAGTTTGAGGCATGTGATTTATTCTGGGAGTTTATTTTCACATTTAGTTTCCAGGGTGGCCTATTTTAGCTATAATCAGTTCGTTTTCTCTAAATGGGTCAGAGTTTTGCAATCCCTACTGTTTCCTACTGTTGCTCATGCATCAGTAGCTTTTCCACCTGATTGCCCAGTGAGACCTCAGAGGTGTGAATATATGATTCAGACTGGAAAGTGTAACTTCCAGTTACAGTAACTGATTCATCCTTTAAGCAAACATCTTGGTGAGATTTGGGAATCAAACTTGCAGCAGCTACAGTAATGGATGCCATGTCCTTGAGCACTGTTGATGAGGTACTGCGTGCCTTTTGCAATCTCACAATATATTCATCTTTCCAAATAAAACAATTTTGGGCAGCTTTTTACACTCACTTTCACTGAAAACTCCTCTGGGTCCAACTGGTATCAAACTGGTGAGGTATGGGGGGGAGGGAATCAACCCACTGATTATGCCTCTTGTGTCTTTCTGGTCTCAGACAATACGCTGCTCTTCCCATGTAGTGAGCCTGCAACAAGGCTCTTCAGGCACTGCTTGCTCTCCAGAGCACTTCCAGCATCATGTAGCTGAGCACACCCAGAAGCTTAACATGCTGCTGGGGCATGTCTCTGTGGGTTTCATGTAGCCTGCCTGTGAAACAACCATGTGGACAGGAGAAAAGCAAATCACTGACCCCGAGGCCTCCTTCACCAGCGATTACCACAGAGCAAATGGGCACAGTCATTTTGTCTGTAAGCCCTCCCATAGCCATTTCAAGCAGGCTTTTTCCAAACAACAAGGAAATTGCTTCTTAGCCACAAAGTGCCTGTTCCTCAGCAGCTCTGCTCCCTCCTGCCAGTTTTTCATGCAGCCCCAAGGTGGTGCTGGGTACAACAGCTGGTGTTAATGGGGTGGCACAATGTAAGAAGTCAGTTAATGGACAAAATACATACGAGATGCACAAACAGCACATTCTAGGTAATAAAAAAGGCACAGGTTGGCTCCTAATTTGAATCTGCTTGCAGAAGAATCAGCTGATGTATGAGTATACCTGACTAGCTGAAATTTCTTTTGCTCCACAGACTCAGTTTCATTGGTGTATATAAAAACTAATATGCAGTTTTAACTTTATAACCACTTGAGTAATAATCATTGGCTACACCTATGCTTAAAGCTAGGACTATACTTAAGTGACTGCCTACCTAAACATGGATCTTTATGTGAGAGAATCTTAAAATGCCCTATACCACTGATTAACAACTGTGTATCTTAAAGAGAATAACGATTGTGTATCACAAAGAGAAGTGAGGCAGACAAAGGTTAAGAGATATGTCTTAACCTTTTCTAACAACCTATTGTTGTTAACCTTAAAAACCCCAGGTTGGTAGCTAAAATATGCAAACATCAGCTAAAATCAGCACAGCTCCTCTGAAGGAAGGCGGATACCTACTTGTCTGCTATTCCACAGGAAGCTTAAAATAACCTCTACAAAGAGCATATTACAAAACCAAAAATTAAATCATCATAGAGCAAAACAAACACCTGGAGGATAAAGAGCTAAAATTGACAAACAAGGCTCTATTCTTTAGCAGTGTCAAATGCCTGCAGCTCCTACCTGGCTTCTTGAGGATGGTGGTCTTGCAGGTCAGAAATGAGGGGCTCAGGAAGATCAGTAAAACAGGCTAAGTGCAGTGCTGAACTCCCAGGGAAACTGGTGGGAATAAGATGGGCTGTCAGCCTTCTGCACAAGCTGAAGGAGTGAAAGCGTCAGAAAAGAAGCTATTTCTTCTCTTACTTACTTTAATACACATAGTCTTTAAATCCAGGGCATCTTCTTAGGGAATAGACAGAAAAGTACAGTTAATGGTTCCAAGGACACTTCAGGTTACTATTTCTTTTTGTAGTTAGCTGCTATCCATAAAATTGAACTAGTTAAAAGAAAAGAATGAGTTAAATATTTTGGATAACAACAGAAATACGAGATTTTTAAAAACACTTGTTTGGAAAAGAGGTTAAATGATCTCATTCATTTTGCAATTGCCCTGCAAACTCTACTCTCAGCTCCTCTTAACTCACGTACCTCACTTACCTATCCTAACACAGAGGAGAGATATCAGTTCTCCCTCATACTTGATAAAAAGACAGTATTTTCATCTTTACTCTTAAAGAATATCTCTTTCTATCCCACAGTTTCCTGCAAGCTATGCTAATTCCTTCAGGCTTCTTAAAATATGCTAGAAATATCACTGTTTTATCTTAATTACTATCTTAGTTGGAGTCACCAAGCTGCTATCTTCTTTGATTTTGTTGTCTCTGCAAATACAAATAAAACTGCACTTCATTGATTCTCTATGACAAACTAGGCAATATGTGCATCTACCTCTTGTACAAAGAAAGAAAGAATTAGCAGACACAGTATTCAGAAAGTATTACTTTGCCAGAGTGGTGGGGCAGAATGACAATGATACACAGGACTGCACCTACACTCCTGGGATTGTAAAAAATTTGCTGGAATATGAAAAAAATTTAAGGTCACTGTGTGGAACAGGTTGACTCATTGCATATTACTGTGAATGACAGGAACATTTTAGTAAATGCTCTTTTAAAGTTATATAAATTTTCAGATTTATCTCAATTTGGCTTCACGAAAACTGAAACTTGGAGAGCAAGGATAATTTAAAAAAGGTTTGGCACCTAAGTTCTTTAAGGCAGGGGTTTTTTCACCTTTTTTGGGTAACATTTATTTCTCCCCTTGGCATAAAAAAGCTGAAAGACTACATAAAAATCTGGGACTTCTTGGAGGTATGACTGCATTTTTCACCTTATCTAATACATACTACTTCTTCACTATGCCAAACTTTCACCTCCACTGCATAATACAGTCTTACTAATGTTGTGTCTGTCTATAAGTTTTATACCACTTCCCCAAAATGGATGAAAGAAGTGTTTTTGTATTGTGATGGACATCAAAATCAACGTACCTTGTCAACTCTGGAGGCTTGATCACAGGGAATGCTTGGTTCTCAGCTCTCATACAATTCCTCCTAACTTTTGTTGTCCACTCCATCCATCCCCAGTGGTAGGAAATTCTCCAAAGAGCATAAGACTGTTATTCATTCCTTGACGTAGCTGCTTTGAAAGGCTTGGCTTCTCTTTCTTTCCTCCCTCCCTCTTCATTCCCAGGCTTAAACTTAAAACATAAGCTCATGGGGGATGGAAAAAAAACCCCAGCCCCATCATCCCAGAGTCCCCTACTCCTGGGTCTATTCATCTACAAGTGCACACAACACTACATTTTTCAGATCCAGTTGTCACTGATAAGTCCTTCAGGGCATGGATAATCTGGTCTTTTCAGGTGATATTCAACTCCCTAAAAGGGCTGAAATATCGTATCCAAACTAATTTCTCCATAAAAGGGCTGAAATATCATATCCAAACTCATTTCTCCAATGCCTGTTCAAATCACACAGGTGCAGTCAGGGTTGCTGGGCCTTGTCGGTACTCCCTGCTCAGAAAGCTGACAACCTACCTCCAAGTGAATGGAAAATAAGGATGTTTTCTAATATTTTTCTATATTTATTTAATATATTCATTTTAGATACTTAGTGAAATCTGTCAGATGGTCCTTGTGCTTTTTTGTTGACTATCCCAGAATGCTGTGTGCACCTTTATTACCAAGAGCCATCGCAAAACCTCTGGCGTGTCTGCTTTTTAGCCTGCTCTCCTGAGAAAAAAAGTTTCTTCAGTCATAGCATTTGTCAGCCCCTTCTCCTAATATTTTTTTATAGTGCACTGGTCAATATCAGTCAGATCAGAAAGACAGGTGAGTTCCCCAAGATGTGAAAATTCTGCAAATTCTGTCAAACTCAGATTTCCAACTAAAGGGAGGGGACTATATTTCTGTCCCTAATAAGTGAAAAATTGGCAAAATTCAGCCCTATCCATTCCAAGAAGCAGCACTTTACAGAACTAATCAACATATACAGATTTGTACAGTAAAACATGTAGGGAACATGGGGAAGAACTACTGTATGCATGTGCACCTACACAGAATGTCTGGAGAAAAAGAGAGATTTAAGGGGTATGATGGAAAAAAAGAGGTACTGCAGAAAGTGGCATTCAGGACTTTGGAAGGGGACAAACTATAGCAGCGACAGATGGCCATGGAGCCTCAAGGGTGAGCAGGAGTTATTCTGGAGGGCAGCACGTTATACGGTACTCAGGATACAAACCTATATGATATCAAGCTTCATAGAGATCCACTTCGTGAGGTCACAGAAACCCTGCTCATGATCCATGTGTTACTGCTATTTCTGACATACTCCTGTCACAAGAGGAATTGGACTCGATGATCTCAAAAGGTCTTTTTCAACCTAAATGAGTATATGATTCTAAGAGCATAGCTGAGTGGCATTAAGTTACCAAACATCTGGGTTGTGCTCTCTGCAGTATTATATCCTATGCATTTCTGTCACAGGCCAACTACTTGGTCAGCTGATGTCTCTGTGGCTTGAGCAGGTGTCCATCCAGGACAAACACCATATTGGGCAACTGTCCCCTGCTACCAGGGAGACACATAAGAACTTCCCACTTTCTTTCTTGATAGGGTCTGAAGTAAAAGCAGTTGGGCAAATCACTGGAAGAAAAGGCTTCCTTAAGCCGAGGATTTGCAGGAGTGTAAAACTGGTATGAAACACTACCAAGGCAGAGTGGTGAGTCAGCTCACTTTGACCAAATGTCAGTGACTGCAAAAGGTCCTATTGTTTTCAGGGGCCCAGGAAACGGCCCTTTTCTGAGATACCTTTGTGTGGTTACCCAAGTACACACTGTGTGCAGTTTTCAGGCCACATAAAAATTCTAGAAATGCACCAGATCCATTTTCCCACCTATTAATAGTACTATTCTTTCCTTCCAGACAGAAGAATTTATGTTTTTATTTGGTAGAGAGTGAAACGTTAATCACTTTCACTATTATGCTGTCACTGAAGTCAATTGGAATTATTACAGAATGATAAACTAGAGGTAACATAATTTTTTCCTTGGATAGTACTTGCTTCAAATACTCTTGCCAGGGCCAGTTTAAGGAATCCACAAATTTCAAGGGAGACTTGCCAGAACAGATTTTGTCTTTCTGATCGTTTGCTCACTGGAGCATTTCTCCCTTCGGTATTATCAGGATAATGACTATAACCTGGATTTCACAGAAGCAAGGTTTGCAAGGAGAGGTAGTATCTTACCAGACAGTGATAAAGTTGAAGGTAAGAGGTGAGATTTCAAGGGTACAACCCTGATATCAAAACCAGCTTCACAACTCTGCTCCTGCAATCTGCGGGGCAAACTCTCCTGCTGCATGAAGACAGGAATGTGGGACAGATGCAGAGGTTATCTTCAGGAGCCAGCAAAGGTTGTAAAACCCAACATGGTTTATATCAGCGCCAGAACAAGCTTCCTTTCTTCTTACAGAGGTAAAGAGCTAGGGTCCTACAAAAGATCTTGGGTCTTCAACTCAGGCATGCTCTCAGTCAGCTTGTTTGTACTTCAACTTCCCTTTCAAGGAGCTGCAAAATTACAAAACACTCCTCCTTCCAGTAGCTTGGCACAGACCTATAAGCCAGCACCAGCAGGGCTCTGTCATGCTCACCTTTTTTTATCCTACCTACCCACTCACTACGGAAATCCATGATATAAGCCTTTCATGAGCCATCCATGCCTGACAATCTGCATGGTGGCCTCTTTAGCCCAATGTACTGTAAAACTACTCCTTTCACATTCTGGGCCTTGTTGTTGTTGACTCAACTGTAACACTGCTGGTTCTTCCATTCGTTAGTGTGAGGCTCCTTAAAGAGCAAGTAAACAATTTTGTCACATTAACAACGTTTTTACAGTATACGCAGCTTGTAAAAGCACTAGTGTTGAGGGAAACAGCCTTCTATCAACCCAATGCTTTCAACAAAACCCAGGCTCTGTGGTTTTATTAGAAGGATTTACAGTACATTATCTAAGGATTGCTAATTGCAAACTAAGCTCGAGAGACGAATCAAAACTTCAAGCTAAAATTTTCAGTAATGGTATAAAATGCATTAGGCTTTTCAACAAAGCTTAGCTGCTGCAGCAAGGTAGGAGATGAGATTTCCTTACCAAATTTAACTCGGGATCTTTAATTATAGGTGAGTATTAACAATTCAGTGTCTGACCTTTGCTATAAATGTACATGTCTGTCTTTAATTAGTCCAAACTTGTCTGAATCGCAAAGTGAAGGTCCACTCATGCTCCCATTTCAATCAACAGGGGAAAATGCAGGCTTGCTTCCACCTCGTTAAGTTTAAACTCTGAATTCTGTTGAAAGAAAGAGAGAAAGAAGTTCACTTCCAATGGGTCAAGGGGATTTTCATGCCCCTACATAACTTGAGCAATGATTTTTTTCATAGCATACAGAAAAACATCACTTTTGGGATAGTCTGTTTTGTTCCACTGCAAGACCTTTTATTTTTTCTCTTGCCTAGTGAATTCTAAACTAGTCAAGCCCTTTCTCATCAGGCATCTGCACACTTCCTTGCTCTGACAGAAAGCCTCACAACATTTTGGTTCTGTTCCCAGCTTTGTTATGGCAGGTGCATCCATGATAGTGACTACTGTGCTACCCTTGCATCTTCCTGATTTTGAGACCTTGAGAAGATGTGGGGAATAAAAGTCATAGTTTAAAATTCCATAATTAAAAATACCTAAATAAAGGATAATTGTTTCAATTCTTGTGGCGGATAAGGAAATGGCAACTCCAAAATGAGGTCTACGTGCTTTCCTGCAATGACTTTTCAAAGATGTTTTAATTTTTAATCAGAAAGATTGAGGCATATCACTCAACACTTTTGTCCATGGCAGAAATCTGATTTACTGAACTTGATTTGCTACTGATGATAATCGAGACTCAATTAAAATGCTAAAGGAACACATTCACTACACTGTGGATTTGGAGTGAATTTTCCTTTTCTGGCTGCCACCGGGTCAGATGTACAATTTCAGGAAAAAAAAGTCTCAGTGACATTAAAGTTCATATTTAGACTCAGCTAAGTCTTTTTCAGTCCACAGGATTTCTTTTTCTTCCTTTTCTAAGCTATTCCTTCCCTTTAGCTACAGCAGCTATTTCTTTGTGAATTACTTTAAATCTCCTCCATTTTATAAGGCGCTTCACTTTTGACAGCACTGGAAAAAATTCAGCTTTGCCTTCTAAATTTAGTAGGAGAAGAAAAAAACCAGATTGTTTGCTGGTCTCTCTGCTTCTATTCTTCTGTTCCAAACTATTCTCCATAAGTTCCTGTCTATCGCCTTTTGTAAATAACATCTGCTTTTCAAACTCCCTGTCTGCTAATTAGTCTGAATCGTTTGTAAGAGTACAGTACTTACTTAGAAATGCACAAATCAAATGCTAATGGGTAGTAACAAGAGTTTCCCACTCACTCAGCATTTACATCAATTTCCACATTAGAACTATGTAAAGATAAAAACAACCAAAAAACAAACCTAGAAAATTTACTGGGGAAAAAAAAAAAAGCTGTTTCAAAATTATGCATTTGGGTTGACACTGTCAAATACTTTCAATCTTGAGAAAGATTTTTCCAGCAATATGAATTTAGTAATTGTCCTCCTAATCTCTTTTCTAACATATCAACTCATTTTAGGAGATCTCCCCTCTGCTGTGGAGAGCTTCAGCCCACATCCTTTCCTTCCCAAGGGAAGGTCTCAACTCCAGGCTGCAAAGTAATCCCAACTCAGTTGCTTTCTGTCTCCATGACTATTTAGAAATTTCATACAAAACAAAATAGTGCAGACCAGCTCCATCAATAGAGACTGAAGGAAGGAAGTCCTGAAGTACTTATTTCCTGATTATCAAGGACTTGCTATTAAGAGATGGGAGACAAATATAAATCTGCTTTGCCTATAGCAAAATATGGCTTTGAACCAAAACCGTCTACCTTCACAAGGTAAACTTCCTGAACTCCAGGATCTCAGTGACAAACCCTAAGATCTGATAAATCCAGTCTTAATGGTCTTTCATTAGTAAGTTCCTTAGCTGAATTAAGCACAATACAGAAAAATTAACTCACTGCTTTGATTAAAGCCTGACTAAGTGAAGTTCTCAAGAGCCAGCTGGAAACAGAACTGTGAGCCAGACTCATGTCAGAGGGGATTCTGCACAGCTTCACTCTTGGATGTGTGTTTTTTAATGAGTGTTATGAACGATCTGAAGAAACATGGGAGTGCTATCTGTGGAAAAAAAACCTAAACAAACCCCAAAATCTCGCTATACACCAGTTGTTAACAGCCACCAAATCACTGCCAGAACAACCAGCTACTGGATGCCCATCCCTCTGGAATCTTAGGGAGACAATGGGCATTTTAGGCAAATCCTTGAAAGCTGGAACTAACATAAACACTCATCCCAGTTCTGGTCCCTCAGGTGCACTGGTGCCTCTTCTGGAAAAATAATATCCTTCTGAACATCACCCTTCTGGCTTACAGTTTAATTGCATGAGAGGCACATAAGCAATGTTGCCAGACACATACAGAAGCTGGTAATAGACAAAGGCATTACAAATTATTTGAAAATATCATCTCCAATGCCAGGTTTCTTACTCTGGCTCTCCGTTCCTTTAGAAAGAGCCCCTGGGGGAAAAAGAAAGGTTGCTAGGTTTGGGGAGACAGGGAATTCTCATTCCTCACTCTGGCAACTGAAAATGGCTGAAAAGCCCCAGATAACTCCTTTGCTCCCACCTTCTGACTAGCCAGGCCCTCTGACAGGTAATTTCACTGCTAGGGTGAACCCTTGATGCCAAAGCAAAAAAATGGCCATATGAGTTCAGACCAAGAGTTCGTTTAACCCAGCATCCTAACCCTGACACTTATGGCCACGAGTGGCCACCAAAGGAAGGAAAAGAACAGGGTAGGCATATATGCTCCTTTTCCTAAGTGTTTTCCCAACTTTCAGCTCTTACTAGTTCAGAAGACTTCCTGAATCTATTGTAGTTTGTCTGGTTTTTAAACCCCAAAAGGTTTAAAGTGGAATACTCTTCTAAGTATTCACCAAGTTCACTTGAAACCCATGGAAACCCTGCATTTACAACAACCTTCAAGTTCTCCGGGTCTGCAATGAATTAATTCCGTGAGATGGGAATGCAATGCCATGCAAACACATCAGAGCCAGCTTTAAACCCACTACTGTAGGTGCTGACAGAAGTTCAGCCACAGCCTGAGCTGACCATTTGATTATTTGTAGAGCTTCCCCAGTGAGTTCTGCAGCTCTTTTGAAGCTCCATGGTGCCACAGCAACACTGCTTCCAGATCACAGCTCAGGTTTGTGGGCACTGCGCTACAGTTATACTGACTGCAAATACAGTTATTGTCTCCAACAGCTTACTCCTACCTAAAACCAGTAAAGAATCACAGATTTCCTGCTGGGGCATACTCCATAGTGGTGGCAGTCCCACAATGACATAACAAGCAGCCGGAGTGATCTGCTAACATCGTTGTCCTGAAGCACTTAATGAGTAAGGACTAAGAGCTAAATTCCTGTCCCATCCTCCCCAACTACCGGTGGCACATTTGAGAGCAAAAATTGACTCTGAATTAGAAACCATCCAACTGCAGAGTAGCAGCCTGCTATTTCTTAAGGCTCCCATTTTGCAGCTTTCTCAGACAGTACAGCTTGAGCTCGGATCATCTCCCACCTCATGAAAGTTTCTAGCTGAGTCACTTATCAATTTCACCCAAACTGTGCTATTTCCATCTCCATTTGCCATGTTTATGGTAACATGTTTACTACTTAATGTTCATACAAAGCCTGGAAGACAGAAAGCGCTGCCTAGCTGCTAAATGTTGTCATTTATACAGTTCCTAAAATCTCCAAGGCAGGAAACACGCACGCAGGAGGCAGCTTGCAATGCCTGTCTCCCAGCGCACGAGGCTGAGGGCCAGTTACACAGGGGCAACGGCCGTGACTAGCTAACACAGGCAAAGGCAGGGTCCCATCCCCTACCTACTAGTTCTCCGTGGCTCTGTAGGCAGTCCTTTAATGAAAGCCAGGCTGCTGAAAGGGCTGCCCGGAGCCCCAGCGCTGCGCTGCCCAGGCCGTTTGCCTCCCCTGGGTGCCTGCAGGCTCCTGCCTCCCCGGGAGCCACCTCCTCCGGCACCTGAGCCAGCGGCGCTTGGCACATGGAACATCTATTTATGGTGCCATATAAATGATTCATAGGAACACATTCCTTATTAGTTCAAGAAAGAATGAAGGATTTCTGTGCACTGTGGTCTATTAAGTAATAGTAATGGATCTCAATTACTCGAAAGACCTGTAATTAATTTCTATATTGGCAGTGCCTGTGTTAAGAGGTCGGTCAAGAGATTAACTCGTGTTCCCTCAGTGTTGCTCAGCCTTTCAGTACCAATTTCCATGAGCCAGGCAATGCTCCAGGAATCAAAAACCTAAAGAGAAAAAAACCCTAAAATAGCTATTTTCATTACCACCTCCTCCTTCCCTCACTAGTTGACAAGAGATACTGTAATGCAGAAGACTAATGGTGGGGGGAAAAAAAAGGTTTTGCTGTCTAAAAGATACCTTCCTTGCTCTGACATAATCCTCCTGATCCACTTAAATTGCTTTCCTCCTCAGCCTCCCTCTCCATTTTGGCTGCTCATTCATTTTGAATTTCCTTCCGAACCATTCTCCTCTTCTGCTGCTAACTGTAGAGTTCTAACTCATACCCATGAGTTAGGTATTTCCTGATATTCCTGTGCTAAAATCAACTTCTCTAGTTTTCTGAAAAATCTGATCTGTTGTCAGCTGCCAAGCTTGGACTACAAGCCAAGCTGTATGCTGAACCTCTTTGTATGCACTTTTTCTTACAGAAGCATACATCAACCCAGGGATGACAAGAGAAGCAGTTTCAACTGGCACATTTTCATTCTACATTACTGAAGTACTTACATCCTGCTTCTAAGTATATATTACTCTATACAGGGTATGTCTATAATATACACTTACAGTGTAAGCACCAGGACTATAATTTTTAAACAGCAGTTGAAATCCTCAGGCACTGATATGGTTTTGGCAACATACTGCCTTTCGTTTTTCATATCACTAACTCTGTTTGACTTAAATGCTTTCAATTTTAAAAACTGTTTTCTCACAAGTTCAATAGTTACATCTCAGACATCTCCTGCACCATCTACATTGAAGTATGAAATCTCATCAAGATCCAGGAGATCTGTCTAGATGCACAATGTAATAATGGGACTTAAAAACTGCTCAGCTAATAGAAATGGATAGGCTGGGTTACATTAAGCTCAGACTTCCCCATTCCTAATTGAACCTTGGGTGATGAAGGTCTGATACCTGCTGTCACAGAATGTTCCTTAAAGGACAACTCAGGAATGTGGCAACAATAAACAGCTAAACTTTCTACACTAAAGCTGCTGTTACCAGGTTTCTCAGTCTGTACTGGCCTCATAAGACACAGACTAATAACACCATGGCTTCCAAAAGATCATTTGGCTAGAATAGTCTTCGATTTTGCAAATACCTCTTAAGATAAGCTCAGCCTAGGCCAAAGACCCCAGCTTGTAAGCAATCTCAAGGGACACAAGCCTTGCTGGGCATAAAGTACAGGCACACTTTGGTCAGCAGTTTTCAGGAGATGGAACCGCCTTCCTTTTTCATATTGCAGCTGCTACCTTAGGATTTCCATCTTCTTAGTCAGTTTAGCCCCACCTCCTACATCTTTGCTTCACAAAAGCAATGCACTGAAAACAAATGACCCAAAACAGTGAGCCACTTACTAAGCTGTTGACTGGTGCATGTGAACAAGTCAATGCTGGGCATCTTCGTTAGGATTTTGCACCAGACCCTGTGCAGCCACTGCAGTGGAGCAAAGACGGAGGCTGGAGGGAATCACAATCTTGCACAGGGACCAGCCCAGCAATTCCGACACCACAACAGAAGCATTTCTCAGACTAGCGGGATGGGGGGCAATAGGGTACAGAACAGTTTAGGAACTCCTGATATATAAAGTGGTGGAGTGATTTGTTTGGGTTTTTTGTTTTTTGGGTTGGCTTTTTTTTTTCCTTATTTTTAAATGTTTTTAATTTGTTTTTATGAACAGCTTTAAAAAGGTCTAAATTTAGTCTACTTTACAAGTGGTATTGCTTGCTGGCTTAAAATGTTTGGCTTATTATATTCCAAAGCTTTATATTTTAAGGAGAAAAAAGGGATAACTTTGTATCTCTCTGGCCAAGTTTGAAGGTTGGGTCTTTTTTTAAGCCAGTGCAGTACAGACCTTGACTGTGAAGACAGAATTTAAGGAAAATCACCTCTGAAAAGACTTTCTAAAAAGGCAGAATTGAGAACAAGAAAAATCTATTTCTACTCAGTTGTTGTTCTTAATGGGGTGTCTGGTGAGTCAGCGTATTTAGAAGCCCTTCTATGTTATGGCAGCTTGTCCACTTTTATGTTTCGATCCTACTTTGATTCAACTTTCTTTAGATATAAATACTGTAAACTTGAAAGTCAACCTGAGGTCAAGTTCTGATGACAGCAGCATATACATTATGAAAGAATAATGCAGTCATGCATTACAACACCGTGAGACATAAGCTGATGGTTTAGATGGTCATGCTCCTGCTCCTTGTGCCTCCTTGAAGGCTGAAAAAAGGGCAAGACCTTGCAGAACAGAAGTCACAGCTCCAAACTGAGATCTGATAAAAGCACAATGTGGGAAGCAGAATAAAAATCTATTACCCCTACTAAAAAGTTCAACAAGGAGTTGTAACTCAAGGAACCAGAAACACTATTTTTGGAATGACAAAACCTAATAAACTTCAACATGAGGGAAGACTCTTAAAACAAACTGAACAGTCATTTCTTGCCCTGCAAATATTAGAAAGGAAATCAGATCCATTCATTTGGAAGCAACTACTACTGTAAAGGAGCTGGGTTTTTTTCTGGTTTGTTTTCTTCTTTTTTTTTGGAAACCCGAGTCACACTAATCAATTCCAGCTATGATACAGAAAAAAATTTATGTGAAACTCTTTCCATATGGTTCTCTCTGTAAACAGCAATATTTTTGAAACAAATTTTGTATAAAGAATTCCAGAGAGTAAGCAGAATAGTCTGAAGCTAGTTTCTAAAAAGCACTTCTCAGAATTATTTAAAACATATGGAAGAGCTGGTCTTTTGGTTAAACAAGATTCTTGAATCTGAGATTCAGTTTTATGCCTGAAACGGTTCTTGGTAGATTTTCAAATAATTTTACTTTGCCTACTTTATCATTTCTGACTCTGAGTTACAGACCCTTAGAACGCATTTTCTTTCTTCAAGACTAACCGTAGCTGGAGTAGACAATGTAAAATTCCCAGTTCTGAAATGTCTCAGGAAGTGGAGAGTTCAAAACAAAGTTTTAATGGCCTAAAGCATACATTTATAGTTTGGCTGTTACATAAAGTACTATCAGAATCTGAATATCATTCTTATTTGTTCAGACAAAATTTGTAGCTGACATTAAACTACAATTGGTATAATGAATAAGCTTGCCTGATACCAGCAGTATTTATAGGTGTGCTTAATACCCAGTCACATATACCTTACCTACAAGCCCTCCCTGATAAGACTTCCAGAATTTTGCATGCATGTTCTGCAGTCAAAGGAAAATATCTATAGGTCAATTATTCAATGACCTTAAGTCACAGGACTCAGGTATCGAAAGTTTTGAGGTTTGTGTCCTTCCTGCTTCAGGAATTAAACTCTTTTGTGAGTTCATAAATAACTAAGATAGCCAGCAGGTTTATGCAATATTTATCTTATTTAAATTCACTAGAAGGTACAATTTCTTTCAAGTCTGCCTATTTCATTGTGCTCAAAGTCCAACAGCAAACTGGTTTTCCTCCCTCCTACTTGTATGCACAGTTTAGAAATCCACTGTGCGAAACAGAACCTCTCAAAGCATGATTTCTGGACCTAGTGGAGACAGATCTCCTGGACCAGCTAGCTGACTCTGCTCTTCGTCTCTGGCTGCTGCCTGTGAATTGAAAGATCAGAGACTCTTTCATACTGCTATTGCAGGTAGGCCATTGCTGTAATTGCCACCAGGGAAATGTTGTAATCTCCCATGGGAGAGGATATAAATAATCTTTAATGGGTTGTGAAATATCCAGGAGACTATTCATCTATCAAGACATGAGCTGCACTGTGAGCCACATGTAAGCAAATCTTGTTTGCTTGCTCATGAACTGTTAAGGATTTTTCTTACTCTTAAACGTGATGCCATCACTAAGAACAGACTATGTTACCTCTTTTTGTACTGGGCTGTGTAATGGCTAATCTGTTTATACCAAAGGGCAGACACTTCATCATGCTGGTCAACCTGCCCCAGTTCAGATTCAAAAGCTCAAGATCTAAATACAGTGGCAACGTTTAAGGTTCGCCACATTTCAAAAGCTTGCTTTCTTCTGTTTGTCTTCTTATACAGATACATCCTGCAAGTTTGTGTTCAAACAGCCTCTATCTGATGTAGAGTTTACTGGTGTTACTATGCCACCATTAGGATCAACCAAGACAATCTGAGCACTGCACTGGCTTAAGACTTTGTGGTCCATTACTAGACCAGCAGGAAATTATTATGTTTTAGCATCAAGAAAGACCAGAGGTGCCTTCAGCCAGTGCAAAGAGCCTCTCAAAAGCACCTGAGCATTTGAGACAGTTGGAAAGACTTGAGAAGATCCCAGGAAGGGTCTAGGAGAAGTGCAGCAGCCAAGGAGGCACTGAAATAACCAGCAACAGGTTGCCACACACTGCCCTAACTCAGGACCACAGGAAAAGGATGAGCAGGAGGCCAAGATACAGCAAAGTTCTAACACAATCACTGCTCTGAAAGGAAGCTAAAAGACAGAGTGAATACCAAAGGATGCAAAACCAGGTTGAGTCTCCTTGGGCAAGTTTTGCAAGGTCACAAATCTGTCCCTTGCCCTTGCACCAGACACTGCGCCAACATGCACAGCTCCCCTTCTCCCTTTTCTCCCCTGGTCAAGACACTGATGTTAAATAAAGTTTTCTCCTATTTTCTGCGATCACTGTACTATGAAACATAGTAGACAGAAAGGAAAAACAGCCTCAGCTGAAAAATCCCCTCCTTAGTCATAGGTATGAGAAAATGCTTCACTGTAGACAGGAAAAGTGAACGCCCATTCTCCTCCCTTTCACCTCCTTCTAGGACACTGGGTTCAGTTAATGGGAATATCAGGGGAGTGTCTGAGAATTTAAATGGCATGTTATTACAGGGAATTGGAAAAAAAAAGCAATCTCACAAATCTTCCCACTGCCTGTATTGTTTTAACATTTGGTTACAACATGTATGCACTTCATAGCTGTAAGGAGATATGTAGTATATCTAGCACCCTGAAGCCCTAATCATCAACACTGGACTCTCCCAGTATCTCCGTATTTGTACATAAAACCAAATTAGGAATATCCACTGGGCCAAATTCTTCCCTTGCTCACACTGATACAACAGTTCCTATCTTAAAAGTAACTGGGAGCCATGTTCAATTTGCTCTACCTTCATGTAAAGTTTTATGTCTTTCTTAAGCACACATTTTATTACTAGCTTTCTTATTTCCATCTGCTCATACTGACTCACACAAAAGTCTCTCTTTAGGGCATTCTATAAACAAACTAATGAGATGACTGCAAATTACAACAACCATTACTTCTACCACAGCCTTTTCAATGCAAAGGCCTAAACGTGCAGAAGGGATATGTGGAGTTATGTTTCCAAATTGGAGCTTTAGGTTTTGTTTATTTAAATAAAATATTCACGTTTCTTCCAAGAGATGCGCGATGAAAATTATGCCTGTTATTTTCACTATACTCACATACACATATTTTTTAATTAAAAACTTAGTGACAAGGGGTTGACCTTTGATGATATTAAGTTGCTTTCTCCACAGCAGCTCCTTGGGCTCAGCTCTAACTGTATTCCTGAGCCAGGTTCGTGCCATCAACAATTTCTGATCTACAGTAGCTAGCTGTACGAGTAACACCTGTCAGTTTTTCCAACCACTTACAGAGCTGAGCAGTGTCTAGTAATCTCTGTGTCTCTAGTAGCAAAGCCTCTGACTGCCCTTCATTTTGCATCCTATTGAATTCTCCTTTGCATGGGCTGCAAAGCAACGGCACACAAGTTGTCGGAAAAGAAGTTTCAGAAATCACTAGTCACTGGGCTTTCACCAGAGGTAAAAAGCTGCAACCAGGGAAAGCAATATTTGGAAGGATTCATTTGAGGGTCATTTTGTTCTCATTTGTTCTTCAGCTGTGACATCCACATATTCCCCCTCATTCAGACAAGCAGATACTGATGCTAATGAGATGCTCTCAGCATCTGCAGTTCTCTTTCTTCAGCAGAACAATAGCCTTTGACCTAAATGTTCCTTTTTTTTGGAAGAATGCTTAAAGCATAAGCAAATAGATGTATTTTCACCTTTTTTGTATTGTAAATCTGAAGATCATAAAGAAGCAAGTAACGAACAGGCAACTAATTAAATTCTTCCTTGGAAGAACAACAGCAGAACCTTTTACAAGCCATATGCTTTTAATATGGCTACTCCACTTTCTGATTCTTTAGCCTCCCTTCTTTCTTCCACTTTTAATATACAGTTCATGAAATACTGGAATTAATTATCTCCACAGCAATATTCATCAAAGCACTCCTGCTTCTATGGTAGCCAGGGATGAAAAGTTACTAGGCAAACCTAAAGGAAAACTGCACCCTTTGGATTCTTACAAGTAGGCTAAATGTTCACAGGATAAAATGAATAAAACTGGAACATTTCTTTCAAAATGTATTTTATCTCAGCTGATGTCTCTG
Source organism: Limosa lapponica baueri (assembly GCA_002844005.1). Lineage (NCBI taxonomy): Eukaryota > Metazoa > Chordata > Aves > Charadriiformes > Scolopacidae > Limosa > Limosa lapponica. The sequence goes on from KZ505699.1 coordinate 250,190, forward strand.
AGTGGTGCTAGTATTACCTATCTTGATGATGAACATATTTTCAAGAGCATTTTTCTGCTAACAAATAGACACTCTGAGACGTAACCATATGTTTAAGTGCTCCACAGAGCCATGGTCTGAAAGAGGAAGGGTTCTTATGGAAAGTGTGCCAAGACAAAATCCTGGCCCACAGAAGTCAGTAAGAATTTTGCTTTTGATTTTAATGAAGCAAGGATTTCACTCAAGAGAACTGCAGAAGGGTCAACCTATTTAGAGAAAAGAAAGTATCCAGATGTCTCACAGTACTAGGGGCTCTAAATCAGAAATCTCTGTAGCACTGTGAAACCTTTTCTTACGTGTTTTACTGCATGAAATAGAATGCATTATTTTTAACTAAAAAATATTTTTTCCCAATAAAACTAATACAAAAGAATGCATGGGAGAAGAATTGCAGGTCTTCTGTACTGGGAGACATAACAAGTACCTGTTTTGTCTTTCAGCTTAATCCTTCTGCAGAGAATTAGATTTCTCTTTTTTTGTGTGTGTGCTGACAACCACATCTATTTCTAACTTTACTGATTTATACCGGAGCAAAAAGAGAATAACGAACCTCTGGACTGATAACACAGGTGGTATTTTGGTTTTGTTGGTTTTACGTGTTTTTTTTTCTAAATGAGAAGGTGATAGAAGATTCACTAGAGCTCACAGGTACACAGGTCTGCAAGGCTAGTCAGAGATATGAAAGGCTATTTTTACTCAGCTATCTTAAAAAATGTACAGTTAAAACGGTTAAAAAATGGACACATGCCTTCAGTTAAGACCAAGTTATATACCCATTTCACCAGCCAGGGGAGTTTTAATGACCGTCCTATTATAATTTCGTTGCATTCAGCCTCTCTCCTCCCAGTCCCTTCCAGACACTGCTTTTCTGTTGTGTTCAGACAGCATCCTGTTGGGATGCTGACATTCTGCCATATCTTTGCTTAAAAGTATACACAAGGAAAATATAATTCCTGTCAAAGCTCTCACCAGCTGTAAAGCAAACAAAAAGTGTGCTCAAAATGTTCCAACATATGCAAAATTAGACAATGCTGCAGTCGAGGAAACTTCACGTATTTAATGCGGCTTATATTTTAGTTAGTGTCTCTTGATGTCTCCTCCCTGATAGGAACGTGTATGGAAATAGTGAGCAATAACCACTCCATTACCACCAAGCCTTTTGCTTGAGAAATCCAGCGCTGCAAGCCCGGGCTCTTTGGCTTACTCAGTCTCGAGCTTCTGTCTGACAGCGCAATCTGTCACTGTCAGCCTACACGGAGAGGCCGGCAATAAACTGTGTAGTAAGTAATCAACCCACAAATACTTTTACATCCTTTCCCACTGTAATTGCAAACCTTTGAGCTTGAAACTGATCTCAGTTACATCAGCATAAATCCTGACTAACGCCATCAAACTATGTAATTCCCAGTAAATGTTTTAAAGGAAACAAAACTGGATTCCAGCGCAATGAATCCTAGAAGCCAAAAGAGACTTAATGTAGTCATATCATTTCATTTTATGAGCCAAAACCCAAGTGAGCAGCAGCAGTAACTGACCCTCAGTGTACGCTCTCATCACAAGTAAATTACAGACTATTACTATTAACTTTTTCATTAGTGTTGCAAAGAACTATTACATTTTTTATTTGGAATCAGCTGAGTATAATTACTGTGTAATCACCAGCAACAAGTGCCGTCTCTGCCAAGTGCTGGTTATGTAATTACAGATTAATAACAATGGTACCTGTGCTGTAGCACAAAGCAACACTCCCGAGATCTATTCTTGTATCCAGAACACTAAGGGGCTGAGAAATTCTCTGATTCCCGACCAAAGCACATGGCTGTATAAGATAATCACTACAGTGCCCATGAAAAATCCTTCCAAGGGAAAATTCATTTATTTTTTTAATTGAGGAAGGAGTTCAGTTCCTCAGTACCAAATCAACTCTGATAAAAAGCAGAAACACATATTTGAAACAGGCTTCCATTTTAACTGGTCTGCCCCAGGCTTGATACCAGCTTTCACCACCTTAGTGAGCATTACCAGAACTTCCAGGTGGCAAATGTGAAAAGTCGTCCTGTGCATCTCAGCACTGAGCTGTAGTAAGCAAAACAACAGTGGTCCTGCTGAATTGGGCTAGTCCAAACTCTGAGGGGGCTGGAGAAAGCCTGAATGAAAAAGCCAGCCTGCAGCAGCATCAGCCTTTTTCCTGGCGAATGATCAGTACCTCAGAGAGGTTTGTTGTCTTCTTCCTCCTGCCTACTCAGCAAAACAACTAGCTTTCCCAGCTGGGACTCAGCATATGTCATTTATCCAGAAAAAGGAATCCTGGAGAAGACTAAAAGGTTTTACCCAAACACGAAGCACAGGTCTCCCTCTTGGCAAAACAACTCCCTAGAACGCATTTTAACATGAGACTCTCTGAGATGAATGTGGCAGCAGAGGCAATTGCTATCTTCCTCAAGGCATCCTTGCATCAAGGAACCTGTCATGAGACAGACAGAGCTGAACCCCTGTCCCTATTTCTGGTCTGCTTTGAATGCACAACACTGTGGTTTCAGGCCCTGACTCTTCTCTTCCCTGAGGTGGAATTTCACTTCCAGGGCAAGAGCCATAAAAGCTAACCATACACACAATCTATAAGACTCACCTACCCATGCATCCTTCTTTCATGAGGGATCCACAACCATTCTGTTGAAGACATATTTTAAAGGCAACAGAGTGCCTCAGTGCGACAGGAAAAAAAAATTCCAACCATGCAACTGTGGGTTCCTGCTCATATTATCTAAGGATTTGGCTTGATCCTCTTATGCCAGCTTATGTCTGTAGGTTAGAGGACAGATTGCTCCATCAAAGTCTCTGCTTCTCCCTCAATTTTTTGACCTTCTCATGGCAGTCACTCTCAAATTGGATACACAGAAGTAGAAGCATCCAAAATAAAACAAAGCCCTAATTATTCCCCTAATTTTTACATGAGGGTAGCAATTAGTTCACAGTCTGTTGCAATAAGCTCCTATGTGGCTTCTGTAACAAACGAGGTCCTTTCAATTAGATGGTCATTGCCAGCAGTGGCTTAAATGCCAGTTGTAAATTATTTTTGTTCCAAGCACATCACCAGCAATACTTTATCCACAGAGCTTGTCTTGTGCTTTCAAGATTCAGTGATTGGTACACTAAGAAGCAAGGACTCAAATTTTTTTCTGAGTACTTAGATGCCTGGCTCCCATTTAAATTGATGGAAACCTTTAGAAACCTGGCCCCAAGTGACCCGGGGCTTGTGTACTCTGTGTCTGCTCTACTGCCTTCAGGCACATGCTTAGCCAGTTGGTACACCAACTGCTGCAATGATCCACAAAACCAGCACAGTACTAAGTCATCATTAAAGCAAGAACAGTTTGTCAAGCTGCATCAAGGGTCTGATGAAGAAGAAATGCCACAGTCATTAATATCACCTCTGAAAGCGCCTTCTCTTTTGGATTTCATATCCATATGGATTAGTGCTGTTGGAAGTGCACCATACAGTAATAAATGTTTAGTGTTCAAAGTAACCCAAAGTATAAGATTTGACGCAGGAGATCTACCAAGAGCACACAGCTGTAAGCGACATGATTCATGCACTAGTACTATTGAACACGATCCATCTGGGAAGCGGGGAAGAGCATCACCCTGGATCCCACAACGGCACCATCCCATTTGAATTCTTGCCCCTGTACCCTCCACTCACCACTCAGAGAGATGCACCAGTTCTGCTCAGAAGTCTTTTCAAAACCTGAACAGTTAATAGATTGACAATGCAGCAAAAAGATTTAGAAAGTAGTAGTGAATTTTTCTTAAAACCCTTGGATATGGTTAAAAAACAGAAACAGTAGGTGTCAGCCCAATGTGAGTAATTTAGCAAGGACGTTAGTGTCACTATTTCAGTCACACTGGCATATTTTCTATTTATGTTTCCATGTCTGCAACTTAACCGTATTCCACATGGGAAAATTAATGCCCTGGTCTGTACAGGTCTTACAACAAAACTACCTCTTCTGACCTGATTTTACTAATTTAAATCAATGGCAAAATTCCTACTCTAACATGAGCAAAGTCAAATCTAAAGCTACCTGTTGCCTATCACTGAAAACCAAGGAGATAAATTTTACAAAGCTATGATCTACTGTTCATCTACTGTGGGTTATAAGTGTCTCCTTCCTGGAAATGATAAATAAATCTACTCAAACTAGAGCTACAGTAAGGAATGTACATAAATACTAGGTTTAGACTAGGCTTTGGACCCAAAACCCAAGAAGCTCTTGAATCTGAGCTGGAATATAAACATCAAAACTGAGTTCTGTTCTGACAGTCCAACTCTACCACTGTCAATTTTCTGAAATATTCAAGTATGGTCAGTAACAAAAGGGTGGAAACAGTAAAACCAGGACTATTCTACTAATCCATGAAAATAGAAGAATAACCCCTGATAGAATGACTGCTCAAAAATGAGAATATACATATTTTCTCCCCTGATTTTTAATACAATCATCTAGACAGAAACACTCACTAATTTCAGATAGTATTTTAACACATATTGAGCAAGAAAACTTACTGTCCTGTTTTACTTTCACAATAATCTGACATCTGCATTGCTACAGATGTGAATATAAATGGCAGAACAGCAGCTGAAGATACAAGAAACCTGTAAAAGAAATACACTTTCTGCAATGATGGTTGGTATGGCTTTTTGACTTTACAATATCAGCTAGTGGGCAGGAAGTCATTAAGAAGGGGTTTTCACCCTCTGCTGTGTGGTCTTTCAAAGATCTCTCAGCAAAAACCTCTGTATAGAGATTGCATATCCATGTGACACTTACTACTAAAGCTGCTGGGGGAGAAGGCAGGAGAAAGAATTCCCTAGGCACTCAAACCAGTGGAAAATCCTGTGAGAAGGAAGAGAAACCCTTACTTACTGTTGTAGTGTTACTTTATTGTTAGATTTTGATGAGGGAAAAGTCAAGGGGAAAAAAACCCAAGCCAAACAACACTTGGTTAGTGGCTTCAAAAAAAAAAAAAAGACTGGAATCTTGAATTTCAAAAGCATTTTGTTTCCATTTAATTCCAGGGAGTAATATTTGAAGACCACAGTGTAGCATGCAGACCTTCAGAATCCTTAAGCAGGAAAAGTGGTTCCTTCATGGCTACTGGTGACAGATTCATGGAAACACACAGGTAAACATGGAGGCCTGACAGATGATGGGTTAGCCTACTTCAGGCAAAATTAAAAGGTTAACCCCCATTTTCTTCACAATAAAATGTTACTAGCCTTTGTCCTTACAAATAATCCTAAAAATGAAAAAATCCACCAAAATCAGTCATTAAGGCTATTAGTTTTCACAAAAGCTTGCTGACACCGCACCCTCAACCTCAACTTCTAATCTGTGGTATTTACAGAAACTCTACCATATTTCCCATCTCCTGACTTGCTGATTTCCTGATTAACTATATAGGCCAGTGGCAGGGGACAAGGAGGGGAATCATGGGAAAAATAGAAGAAACCAGCTGTAACTGCTTAGAAAAACGAACAAATTTTTGGTGTTCTCTGGATCTGTCAACTTGTTGAAAAAAAAGCTTTTCAAGATCATTCCCCAGCTGGCTAAGGTTTGACCGCATTCAGACCTCTGAATTTTTGCTCTGCCTTTTTATTCTGTTACCAGCAGTCTCCCATTTCTTCACAGCCAGTGGAAGATCCCACCTTAGTGACAGATCTGTGGCTTGGGAGGATAATTATCCTTTGCAAAACAGATCTTTATAAAAATGCCAAAAAGCAAAGATCGAGTCTGTCAAGGATAGCAGACAGCCTCGTCGACTCTTCCCTCACCAGCTCCCCAGACTAGTACTGGGAATGCCAGCATAAGCCTGGTACGCTTGTGTAAACTATTGTTCCATAGGCCCATTCGACACATCAAAAAGTCATCTCCATTCAAAGGTGCTCGTAAAGAGGGAAAATCCTAAACAAAAGCAAGTCAGAGATAGTGCCAGGGGCCTCTGCTCCTTCCAGAGGCTTGGCATATCAGGGATGATCTTTGAATGGGAAGGATACAGCCCCACCTCACTGCCTCCACCTCCAGCGCTGCCCAGGAACTGGCCAGGAAGAGCCACAGCCAGGGACACCAACTCCAGTGCTTTGGAACAGGAGCTGGTCTCTCCTGCCAAGTAACAGCTGATATATAGAACATCAGCCAGCATGGATTGAAAGCTTCCAAAGATGCTGCCAGGAGCAACGTGCTGTTCATTTGTTACCTACAAATATTCTTACGATTCACTCATGTTTTCACCACTACATGAAAGCTGTTTTCATCAATGAAAGTCTACAGAGGACATAGATTAAAATAGTAATACCAAAAGAAACCCACCCCTGCTGGCTTAACATAATTTTTCTTAGAACCTGATTAATCAATCATGATGAAAGGCACCAAAGTGCAATGCTGACAATCTTATGACAAATAAAGACTGTGGGCTCAGCTCTCAGCCAGTGTAAGAAGGTAACTCTCTACCTCACTGCTTTTCTCCAATACTCTTTCTGTAACGCTTGTGCAAAGATGGTTAGACAACTGTAGGCTTTGTACTGTGGATGTATTTTGTGTATTGCCTCCCCAGAAGCGATGACACTTCTGACCAGTTTACTTTGCTGGCAGCTCTCTCTTCTGCTACTCAGGGTGATGCATGAGGTAGAAACAACAGTTTTAGTGTCCGACTCCAGCACCAAGTTCATCGCACGGGCAGGTAGGAAAAATACTATTAGTAGAGTGAGTTGAGCAAGAGCTAGGATCACTGCCAGATAATAAACATGCATCCCCGCAAAGCAACAATAAACAGTATAAACAGTTTTCAGTTCTTTCCGTAAAGAAGACTATTAATTTCCTCCAACTGTGCATAGCTGGAATTTAGTGACCCACAGACTACAACATATTCTGGAGGTATTCTGTGAAAATTCTTTTTCATAATTCATCACGTCACCACCACACCTCATCATTAATAGAATTTTGATTTTCAAGGCAAACTATTGTAGACTTGGAATTTTAGGCTTTACATTTGGCCCTGGGCTCAGAACAAGATGCAAAGCCCCTACTTGCAAAACTTTCTTGAGCATGCATTGGATTATACTTTGTGTGTGGTTCTTCAGAAACTTCTATCTGAAAAGCCTCAATTAGCATCAGAAAAATCAAGATATTTGTTAATGTGAAATGAAAGAATTTCTACTTCAGGCCTGATTTTGCAGGACTGTAGCTCTGTAGCTTATTAAACTTAACAACTCCCATTTTGGAACTTAAATATTAGCCCTTCAAGCCCACCTGGTAGTTAGCATCTGAGCTTGCCAGATGCTTACAGGAAAGGCATTTATGCTTTTTCCATGAACACAAAACACATATTGAAGCACATCAGGAGACCATTCTTTTTCTCACCTCTACCCAAACCTGGATGGTACTGCAAAAATTAATATTTTAGACATGTTCTCTCAACCCCTGTCATTCACTGCATCTTCCAGGGTCTCTCTTTGACCTTTCCTTTCCACTAACCCATAACAGCATGTCAGGGTACAGCTGATCCACACACCATAACTGACTGCTCCAGAGCCCATTTCCAAGCGGGCAAGACTCCTCTTGCATTCAGGAACCAGTATCAGTTCAACTGGCCATGCAACTAGGCTCAGCATTGGAACAGCCATGCATGCCAGCAAACAAAAGGCATATATATAGGGTCTAATGATCCTGCAGCTAGAATTTAAGTATTTCCCTCTCTGACTGTTCCTTATAAATATTTCATCGGCATTGTGCAGCAGTTATTCTCTACTATGAACTTTCTAACTGAGAAGTTATTTCACTGAGCACGGGTCCCAGTCATTAGCAGTACCATCAGATTGGTTCACAGCTTTTCCTGTTAGGGCTGTTTTTAGATATTCCTAATCTACATAACTCTCCTGGCACCTTGGGTAGACCTTTAATAACCCTTCCCTAAACCAGAGACACCCTATTTGTTAGTGCAGCATCTAATTGCTCATGTCATGCTTCAAACTTATTACCTGAGTTGCAGCACAGCACAATTAACTAGTCCTTACCCTTCTTAAGGTCTTCATAGCATTGCATTACCTTAAAGTCCTATCATAGAAATACTAAAGGAAATATGTTTTAAAAGGTGCAATGTGCTGCTCTGCTACAGTACCCTGGTCTTTGGTATATTGAAGAGACAGCTAAATGTGAGTGAATAAATCCTCAAAACCACATCGTAAAGCAAGTCAGAAAAGAAATAAAGAGACGCACAGAAAAGCAAATGAGCCTGCCCTGGGCTACACAGCCAGACTAAATATTACGCTAACAGCTAGGCTATCTTCTGTTTCACCTGTATGTGGATAAATGCAGAGAAAAATCTACGAAAAATGTCCAAAAAATTAAATACTGTTCAAGGGAAAATATTTAGAAAAATGTAGCAATCGTATAAGTAAACATTCATCTGCACACTTACTCGTGAGCTCAAATACTATGAGTCAAGAGGAGACATGATTAAAGTTGCTTCTATATCTTTGACTTTGCTCCTGTCCCACTAATGCTCAGTTCATTTATTCATCATTGCTAAACAGCTCATACCTTGTAGCCACCTTAAATGCACTAAAGCTATTTTGTCAGGATAAATTATCCAATGAGCTGTACTCTAGAAAACTGTTTATGATTTTGGCTTTCAGGAATGTATGTCAAAGATAAGCAAGAAGGAGACTGTATACCTCCTTTCTATTTGCTCCAGTGCTTAATTCTTTTTTTAGGACCATGTGGAATTCATCAGCAGTGTGAAGCCCTTGAGGTATGCAGAAACTATGTTATTAATGCTATTAGTGCTAATTAATTCTGCCAACAAGGCCTCTGCAACTAGTCAAGACAGCACTCTTTGCCAAAACCAACAGATTAAATAAATTTAAAGTTCTAGGACAAGGCATTCCACAGTTATAATGAGCCAAAAAGAGGGTTAAGGAAACATTGAAAAAATGAGGTCATTTTTGAACTTTCATACAACATAAATTCTTGTCTAATTTGCTTCAAATTTGCTGTGAATTTGCAGATAGGTTTGTTTCAGTTCATATGTGTTCACAGAGGAGTGAGCTGTATAATGAATAATTGTTGCAAGTGAACAACAACAACAAAATTAGTATCATCATGATATGCATCATACTTTAGTTTTGAATGTATTGCAACACATCACAGTAAAGTAATAGCGGTTCTCTAAAGACAGTTTTCTCATAAATCATTATGGAGAAATCTGTATACTGTTACATACACAGTGTACATACTGTGAACATATTAGATGAGAGCATACATAATATAAGGTGTTCAGTTGCAAGCGTATTAGTTGTTTTTTGTACAGCACGCACATTCCTCTGAGACAAGAAACAGCAGGAATGATTTATGTTTGGATTTCCACACCTTTGCAGCAGATTATTCTTGCAATCTGAGGACGTGACTTTTAACTGTACCTCACCACCTTTCCAAGCTGTTCTCCCAAGTCCACCAGGCCCAGGGCTCTCTGTTATCAGGAATGGTTGACATGATTCTCATACCTTAAGGACCCTGACAGGCAGTTAAACAATTCTTCAAATACTCAATGAATTCAACTCTTTTATAAGTAGGTAACTGCACTAGAGGAGACAAGCACATTATCACAGAACTTCTTACAGCACCCCACAAGTTCACCTCTTCCTACAAAGAGAAACAAAGCTGTGCTCCATCCAGGCTCATATTTAGGTGTAATCCTCCAGTTCTTCATAAACATAAATTTATAGCAAACTAAATAAGTAAACAGAGAATGGATCATCCCTCTTTTCAAACAACTCCAAGTTAGGTTTGAAGAAGTAATGGAGACAAGATGGCGAAGCAGTGAAATCTGGAATCTCCATCCTACAGACAAACACACCGAGATTCTCCTGTTCGTTCGCAGTCACAATTAATCTAAGCTTAGTTTGCACTTACTTGGCTTGGCACTGCCAAACTAGCTGTTGACATGACTCTGCTTAAGGTACAACTTGGCCATAAAAGCATGTAACTATGTTAAGGTACAACCTAGCCATTCTTTTTCATGTACATCTCAGATGACACACACTTTCCAAACAGTTCATCTCCATTAATTTACCAGCTTCATGTTTCTGTTCTGCTCAAAGGAATGCCAATATAAATGCATCTAAAGTGAGTTGTGCTGACCTGAACATTCTATTATGAAAAATTGTCAATTTTATGTTCAGGTTGTTAACGTGTGGCTCTTTGCAGAGACCACTTTAAGATCCCCATAAATCTATGAGTTACACATAAAGCAACATACTAAGGGAAGATTGGTCCCTCTAAATTCAAGATGCCTTGCTATGAAGAGTTGACAAATCTAGGAAGCACCTTGGAAAATTCAAGTTGCTCATGATCCAGTCACTACTTTTATTTCTAACCCAGCTTACTACCCCCAAAATAGAATTCATGTCATCCTCATAAGTGTTATAAATATAAGCTATAAACAACACTATTTTCACCCATCCAAAAATGCACCCTGGGCTAAAATACAGCCGTTCATATTTCTAATCGCACCCACAGTAGGCAGGGGTACAGAGGTACCCTCCTGCTCAGTAAAAGCTGCTGAACCAGTTTGTCTGTGCTTGAGTGCAATGTAGACATACTGGCTTACCTGGGATGACTTTGTGGTGACTTTTATGCTGCTCTCAAGCCAGCAAGCTTGGCTTCTTCACAAGACAAAGGCCTGAGCTCTTTAAGTCACCATCTGATGCAGCTCTCCTGCCTAAGTTCCCAAGCCTGGGCAAGACCATGCAGGTCAGGCACCTTTTTTCTATATTTCACTGCCTAGAACTGACATGTGCCCTTAGAGATCACTAATGCTACAGTGCCATTTGGAGAAAAAGGCAAGAAATGAAGAATCTTCTACATGTTCATGAAAGTTGTTATCTGCTTAATTTGTGCATTTTTTCCCCTCTGTTCGAGTGTTATGTTCATTTAAGAGCAGCAGAGTGCCCTGAAAGGACAGTAGGATTACTCCTTCCCTTGTGAGTAACTGCGCATCCAAAGGGGAGAGAAGACTGTAGGGTGCAGGGTGGCTTGGGAGGAGAGTGCAATAGCATCAAAATGGGAGCCTGCAGTTACAGAGGAGACTGAGAAAATGCTGGGAGGAACAGAGAAGACAACAGGCCTCGGAAACAAGGGTAAGACCTTCCTACGCATCAGAAGGGAATTGGCCTAATTTGAAGCAACTCAAAAAAGTCACTGACTTGACTAAGACAAACGCCAGGAGTCAAGACCTGGTTGCAAGATCACTGTGGGCAGGGGGAGAAGGTTATTTAGAAATTGTGTTTCTAATGTCTATGCTATCTAACTTATTTATTCTGAGTTCGAAACATTCTTAGAAGTTTTAAGTTCTTTCTAAAAAAAAGACATTCTAATGAATCCTCGTTTCTTTTTTTGTTTTTGCTTTGGTTTCTTTGGATCTGCCTGTACCTTAAAAAAAAAAGGTACAGGCAGATCCACCTCAAAGCTCTAACTGATGCATACACACTCTGGTTCCCCTCGCAAAGTGAAATGGCAAAGTCAAAGAGAGGAAGAATTAATTTACCCTGGCTAGAATCTGATCAGGACCTGCAATCTAGAAAGTGACATCAAAATGGAATTGCATAGAGTTTAGATTCATGCCATGCTCATAGTGGATCACATTCACCCAGCTTATTCACTCAGTAACTACTGCTAGCCAGGTATTCAGGTGATCACCAGCAATCAACAAAAAGATACCCAGTAAAAACTGCAGTCAATTTTAAAACACTGGATGACAGAAATTCTCAGAAATTTCTTAGAAATTTCTGGGTGTTCCACCACCAGCCCCTACACTTTCAATCTATCCCACGGCCCTCTGTCACAAAACCACTTCTTAGAGGAAAACAGGGAATGATGTTCTCAAGCAAGCAACTAGCCCAACCAGTTCATGGTCTGGTAACATCGATCTCTGCTAGTGCTTCAGAGGACTGGGTCTTTGGACTAGATCAAATTCCTGTGCCCCTGGCTAACTCTGTAACCTATGCTACAAAATGAAGCAGAAAATCCTTTCTTCTCAGTTTATGCCCTGAAAAGAAAGACTTGCCATGATCATTATAAATCTTTGGTCTACCCAATAAAGACTCCAGTATTACTACTATTTATATAAATGCCTAATCCTTTTTTCGAATCTTGCTAACTACTTGCCTCAGTAACATCCTGTGGCGGAAAATCCCATGAGTTGATTATATGCTACATTAAAGAGTACTTATTTTTAATGCATTTAAAAACTGGTGTTTATTCACACTACTTGCCAGCTTTGTAGTCACGTTTCACCCTGTACCCTTCCAGACATTTTCCTCTTTCCTCTCCTAGTACACTGTACAGAGAGCAAGGGATGCTCATGCTTCTCATCTTCTTACATCACATTATTTCCACTAGAGTAGGTTTAGTACAGGAAAACAACCAAGAGTTGTTCCCAGTCCATACAGCCGTGAAGTGGGACTCTAAAAGAGTGAGTTATGTGAGCACTAAGGCACGCATCAAAATAATCTAAAAGCAGACAAAGTGAAGTGGTAGAGTGCTTGTGTATTTGTGCCTAGTGGAAGATGAAAGTACTCACTCAGGGTATTTATTAAGAAAGTACATCTTCTCAGGACTTACTTTAAAGGAAACGTTATAACCCTCAATTCTATTGCACTGCTTCCCATCTGCATGTTGAAGCAGTATTTTTTGAAAAGTGTGAAATAAGATACCAGTCAAAAAGCTGTCTAAGTTCCAAATATTAATTCCTCACACGGCATTCATGTACTTGCTGCTATAACTCAAAATTTTTAACCAGCATTCATTTCAATACAGTAGAACCATTACATGATATGCTGCTCTTGTTCTTTATATAGAATTTATTTTATTAGAAAGGAATTGCACCACAGAGGCTTATATCTGCGGCCACTAAGTATAGACATATATATGGCTACTTAGACAATACATATAGTAATCATCTAGGTAGACAACCCACAGACATCACAGCACTTGTGAAAGCAGGCACTACTTTGGCCTTTCCTCTCCTTTAAGAAGTTTATTTAGAGGACAATTTACTCTATCGCACTACTGATTTGAAGTACACAAAGACACATGTGTCACTCCTAATGAAAATTTAGTAAGTCTTTTTATTTTTTTTAATCAGTTTTTAGATAGAAAATCACTTCTGGACTGGATTGAAAGAATCTATCTTTTGCAAGATTTGTTTGACTCCTGCAGAACCAGAAAATGTTTCTGCCTTCAAAGTATTTTTCCTGTGAAGAGAGAAGATGATTAAATTCTTGTTCTTGCACATAGAACAAGGACTGGGGTTAAAAATCAGAGCACCTCCAATGCACTCGCAGATGAAACATACATAAAAAGGAGAAATGTCAGGTGAAGACTGAAAAAGGGGGCAGGAAGCTATGCAGAGACACAGAACGGAACTTTGGTCTCTGAAAGATGAATTCATGATCTAACTGTAATCCTAAAGGGCACTAGTCTTTGTCGATCAACTTGATCAATCTAGCAAAATTCTGTCAAGTACTCTAAGAAACTAAGAATGTATACTACAGTGCAAGTTCCCATTCACCATCCGTAATCTTTATTATGGATTGTAAACCTTAAGTTGCCCATATGATTTCCTCTCTGAATCCTTTCCTTAATGAATTAAGAGAATATCAATATATAGATATTCAAGAGAAGTGTGGCCAGCAGGTTGAGGGAGGTGATTCTACCCCTCTACTCTGCTCCTGTGAGACCCCACCTGGAGTACTGTGTCCAGCGTTGGAGCCCTCAACACAAGAAGGACATGGACCTGTTGGAACGGGTCCAGAGGAGGGCCATAAAGATGATCAGAGGGCTGGAGCAGCTCTCCTATGAAGACAGGCTGAGAGAATCATAGAGAGTTGGGGTTGTTCAGCCTAGAGAAGAGAAGGCGACGGGGAGACCTTATAATGGCCTTCCAGTACCTGAAGGGGGACTATAGGAGAGATGGGGAGGGACCATTTATCAGGGAGTGTAGCAATAGAACGAGGGGTAATGGTTTTAAATTGAAAGAGGGGAGATTTAGATTAGATATCAGGAAGAAATTCTTTACTGTGAGGGTGGTGAGGCACTGGAACAGGTTGCCCAGAGAAATTGTGGATGCCCCATCCCTGGAGGTGTTCAGCGCCAGGCTGGATGGGGCTTTGAGCAACCTGGTCTAGTGGGAGGTGTCCCTGCCCATGGTTGGAACTCGATGATCTTTAAGGTCCCTTCCAACTCTAATCATTCTATGATTTGTTATTAACCTTCAAGCACTTACAGCTTAACTATACTTACTTCATACAGATTTTTTTTTTCACAGAGTACATTAGTAAATAAGTTTTTAAACTTTGTTCTGGAGGATTTAATTCAGTACTGCTGTAAGGCCAAAATGTGCAGTTTTACTCAGTTGTGAACAGGGACTCAGTGGGATTCTAGGAGAACTGATGTGGCTGCTCATGCATATCTGATGGCCCAGGATAAAGAAAAAGGAAAAAGTATAGAGTGTTTCTAGAGGAAAAAAAAACCTTTCCTCAGGGAGAAAACTGGTTTGAAAGCAGCAAGCAGGATTCAACTAACCTGGCATTTCTGGTATATCCTCAGTTGAGGTGATAAAGGACCTTTTCCCTTTATACCCTATTGTGTTTATTGTCAGCAGAATAGCATTTAAAAATACCTTCAATACTCGTCTTTTCCTCCTTTTGGTGACTTGGGATAGCTGAAGTTCTCAACTCTTCTGCCAAGAAGTCATTAAGAACAGAGGCTAGCGGACAAGCCCATTACATGAGAGCTGTTTGTTTCCATGGCATTTGGCATTTGTGTAGGAACGATTCAAGTCTGAAATGACCAAAGCAATGGTGTGAGGGAAATCAGCATCAAAAGAGCCAAGCAGGAAGGACATCAGCCTTTAGCCTGTCCAGACTTTGCGAGTAAAGGAAGGCTGGAAAAAACAAAGGGAAGGGGGAAGCAAGCACAGCAGGAAGAATAACTCTCACACCTACTTTGCCTGGATTAGACATTCAAAGGGTATATTTAAGAATGAGTTTTCTGAATCATACTTATTTTTTTTTCTAAGTAATCACGTTATTAATCACTGAGCCTATGAATCAGCTAACCTTTCCTTCAGTTCTCTTGTATTTTATCTCGTAGTGGCTTGCCTGTACACTAGCTACAAGGTAACAGGTCCTTTTCAACATAGGACCATTAAATATCCACTGCACTTACAGTTCAAATGGAACAAATCCAAGTTCATCTTAAACATGCAATCCTCCCACCCACTTATCCTGGAAAGCTCAAAAGTATTTCTCATGGAAGAACGGCTGCCAGAACACAAGGATTTTGTGGTGGTGCAGTAGAGAGGCACCTAGCATTCACTAGCAGACCACACAGGTAATGGTGTGTTTGTGTCCATCTGCAAAACATGTGTTTTCACCAGGTGCCAGGCAGTGCAATGGCAGGATCCTACACCCCAGCTGCAAAAATCCAAAGAACGACCTCCAAAGCCCAGTCCAGATCTGCTCTCTGTCAGTCCCTTTGTCAGTTTTCAGCTCAATACTGTCCTGCTGTCGCCTTGAATGCTCAGATAAACACAGACAAAAAAGTAATCCAAAGCATTTTCTGAATGGTTGCATCACTGCTATGGGACATTTTCTTCAAGATACACAGGTTTTAAGGTCCTCCTGCCTTTTACAAAATCACAACGAAATATAGATCCAGACATACCAATATATGTAGCCCAAAAGCAGTAGGCAACATCGGCAGGTATGTACATTTAGGTCCTTAAAATACTCTGATGATTTAATCCCCCATTTTCCAAATGTGCAGGTACCTCTCACCTCTCTTCTCTACAGCAGTACATCATCATACAATTAAATGAATGATTATACATCACTGTAAAAGTGAAGGGAGCACGACTTCCTCACCGGAGGCATTACAAAACACAAACAACAGATGTCTACTAGCCCTTTCTTACCCCCAATTTCTAACGAGAGGAGCTGTTGTGAACATAAACCATGGAGGCCTTGGGCGGCCGTGGCAGTGCCATCCACTCTGTTAATCAGCTTACGTGTTGTGCACTCAGAGAACAGGAAATGAGATCAGCAGCCTTCTGTGGGAGATATTTGGTTTATTAATACTTTGGGGCTACTCTCTCTCTCTCTTTCTTTTTTCCAGCAACTGTTGATAGTCATCTGCACAAATCTCCTTGTTAGTTGTTATGGCAGATAGTAAAAACAAAGCTATAGAATCACACAGCATAGACATGTATCTTTATGTGTCACCAGTGATCCATATCCTAGGCTGGGTGCAGCAGAAGGGGCCACAGGGAAATACTTTGATTGTCTAAAATGTAACAAAAATGACAGCTAAAAGTTTTCTCCATCTGTCTATATCTAAACAGAATCATGTGTGCATACAAATTCGGTACTAAAATGGCAACAGCCGCGAGATGAATGCATTTACTGTAGACACTGATTATTTCACTCAGCCCCATCCTGCTAATCCAGCAACTGTGAGAAAGTTATTCGGTGGTCATGCAGGGCTCTGGGCAATCTAGTGCCTGGCATCCTTTTTGGCCACTGCAATTCCTCTCTTTCCACACTAGAAGATAAGCCCTTTTATTGGAATCACAAACAGTAATCCCCTGCCATCAGACATAGGTCAGATGTTACACAGAATAATTATTGACCAGCATCATAGAATCCTAGAACGGTTTGGGTCGGATGGGACCTTAAAGATCATCTAATTCCAGCCCCCCTGCCATGG
>KZ505699.1:267143-473064 GCA_002844005.1 Limosa lapponica baueri
CAGCTTCTCTGGGCAACCTGTTCCAGTGCCTCACCACCATCCACGTCCCATGCCCCACATCTCATAACATATGCAAGTATCCTTGCTTTTAGCTTAGCCTAATGTCTTGCATCTTCGAATTTCTTTTCTGTTGAAAACAATTCAACTTTGAGAAGCTTAAAATTACCTTAAGATCCTTCTTCCCGTTAAGGCTATGCAGGTATGTTTATGGCATTAAGCAAAGCATAGATTTACAGGGAGGGATTTACAAATCATAGCATAGAATCATAGCATTTTCTAGGTTGGAAGGGACCTTTAAGATCATCTAGTCCAACCATCAACCTAACTCTGACAAAAAACCATGATTAAATCATGTCACTAAGCACTATGTCATCCCATCTTTTAAATACCTCCAGGGATGGTGCCTCAACCACTTCCCTGGGCGGCCCATCCCAATGCTTAATAAACCTTTCAGTGTAAAAATTTTTCCTAATATCCAACCTGAACCTCCCCTGGCGCAACTTGAGGCCATTTCCTCTTGTCCTATCACCTGTGATTTGGGAGAAGAGACCGACCCCCACCTCTCTACACCCTCCTTTCAGGTAGCTGTGATTCTTTAAAACACCTCTGAACCGTATCTTAAATAACTTCTTTCTAAAATACATGACATCTACAGAACGCAATGATTATTGCATGAAGGATTTTTTGGACCTTATTTAAGATGACTGGGAAAATTCTTCCAAAGCTTTTCCACTTTTTGGTGAATACCCATTCCAAATGACTGTCAAGAGGGCCACCTGAAATATTCCCATTTGAACAGCTTCATATAAAAAAATGCTGCTCTGATAGGAATTAGAACATTTAACAGAAAATATTAAATTCCTTTTTGTTTTTGGAAGGAAATCATCAAACATTTTATTGTGATAGGTAAAAATACTTTGCATTATAAAATATTAGAATAGTAAAATCAAAATGAAATGTAAAATACAGATGATAAAGTGAAAATTAAATTAAGAAGAAAATCCTTTTCCAGAATATTTTACTTTAAATATTCTGAGAACTGGGGCTTTTGTCCTCCATGCAAACTCTATTTGTTAGTTCAAAATTTCTCTTTTGACAACACCATGAATCTTCTCATATTCTATGTAGAAATACATATGAAATCTCAGTATACAGGTGCACTTTAACAGCTTTTGCGTTCACACCTGTTCTGGGGTTATCTCCTTTGCAGACAGAACCTGGATCCAGTACACCTGGGAGAAAGAAGATAGTGCTGGATAAGTGTTGGATAAGTTTACTGTGGGTTTTGGTCCACAGCACATGGCAAGGGAAAACAGCAGTTTCCTTAGCAGAGGCAATCTATTGTTAACTTTTAAGTTGGTCACCCATTAAAAGAAATTCTGATTCACAGGTGCTGCAGAAACTATGCTCTCCCAGGTCAGCCATCACCACAGAGGAAAGACACTGCTCCCCTGCATCTCACCATGTTGCATTTCTGTAGAAGTCTCCCTATGGAACAGGTTTGGTGCAAACAAAAAAAGGACCAGAGCTTCACCTTATACACTTGCACCCGTGCTCACATCTTCACAAGGCAAGAGACCATCACCCAAGCAAAAAAGCTTTCTGCAGGAGAATTTCTGAGCACAGTTTCTTAGCAATGTGGTGCTACACGGCATAAGCTACAATTTACTCTAATCTAGCCAATGCAGGCCAGGATTTGAAAAAGGACTTTTGGGGCACTGAACTGTATTGTTTAGACCTGGCTTTGAGCAGCACATTTTAACAGATGTCTCTCGCTACTAGGAGATAGGGAACACAACTGTTAACAATGGCTTTGCGAATTATTAAAGACCCTTCTTTATCCCAGCTGAAGAAACAAATGACTCCCAGACCTAAGGGCACACAGTTCCTCTCCTAGCAGCAGTGGGCTTCTCTCACAGGGAGAACGTTTTTATTAGTTTTTCAAAGGACCTGGTATAATACTGCTGCGCTTACCTCTAATGTAGTGTAAAGAGACTTGAACTGCTGCCAGCAGGAGGGCTGTGAAGGGACTTCTGAGGCACTGTGACAGGCCTTCAATTGACTTTACTAGCAGCTTTTACACATCTCTTTGGAGCTCCATTAAAACAGTTTATTTAGTGTTATTCCAATTGCTTTCATTAAAGACTTGTTTTGTGCTGTTCCAGTTGGTGTGCTCTCTCATTCTGGTACTTCTCTGAGGTTTCTGACTGGGATGAAAAAGCTACTGCAGTTATCCTGCAGACTGTGGACTGCTTAGTTTTCATGCAGTCAGTCCCTTATCTTCACATACTTTGAAGTATTTATTCTTTGCGTGCAAATCATTCCTACCCAAAAATTAAATCTGAATTGCTGCAACAATGCTGGGAAGACAGTTATGAATAAAGGATGCGTTTTATTAGGCTTCAGTATGCATGGACTATGGATCCACTTTACTCCCATAAAGAGAAATGCTCTTACTTAGAGCCAGCTCTGGTAAACTCAAGCCAAAACTGTAGCCTTGACTCTGTTAGGACAGAGTCAAGTTTAACATGGGGGCTTCTGCTCTCAAAGGAGGTCATTCAGTGAAAAAGAGGGAGCAATGGGCTGCCCTGAGCCCTCCCTAATTTCCTTGCCACCTGGAATGTCACCCTGCAAGTGCCAGGGCCAACAGTCAGCCACCTCTGCCAGCAAGGCATAGAGCTGCACTCCTGGAAGAGCCAGATCTGAAATTACTCCCTATCCAGGTTGTTTTCACTTGGGATCTGCAAAGTTAACATTTGTTCTAGTCATTTCTCTCCATGTTTCTCAGCATTCCCTTTCTTCCTTTTTAAATGAAAGCAAGTGTTTACTTGAAGAAAGGACAGACCCTTAAACATCCAAAATAGCTCTGTGCTAGATTTCCACTAGAAAGCTACAGAACTTCCTTGGAAGTTTCCTACAGCACAACTCCCATGCTCATAACTCATAAAAGTTTCACATGTTTAGGCTTTCATGTTCTGTGAGCACAAGCCGTGGTCTTTTTCCTTCTTTTTAATTAAATTCACTCAAGGCTCATGAACCTAAAGAATCAGGACAACTTTTCTTTCTCTGAAATTGTGTGTGCGTATCTTTATATAGAACAAGGAACTACTTTGTCAGAAGTAGTTTTTGAACTAATGCTTTTTTACAATATAAAATAGCACAAACATCATTAGTAAACACTGCTGAATTGCTGCCCTGGGCTTCGTTCCTTTTATAACCTTTCTGAAGGCTTGCTTTCCTCAGAAAAATCCTCACAGCAAATTCTGAACTTGTTTCCAATGACAGCTGGCATGTCCCCGCCAAAAGCACGGACACTCTACTTCGGGCTGTTCATGCTCTTTGCCATTTGCTCTCCCATGAGTGCATTTGTTGGGGGGAATACTGCAGCTTGGCTGGGTATGAGAGCAGCCAAAATATTTGAGAAGCTAAGCAATAGCTCTGTTGTCATTTAAACAATTCCAAAATCTGGGTTTGTACTCCACAGTTCAACTGCGAAACATGCAAGTGATGCAACCAGAAAGGAATACTAAATCTCTTTTCCTCCCTCTCAGGTCCCTTGTGAAACATTTAAGGGAAACTCAGATGATTTTGCAGCTAAAGAGAAAATGAGGCATTACTTACACAATGGCGGACCAATCTATTACCCTCAGGACATGGGGGTAACGCCCACTGACATCACTAGAGATTACTCATCTGTGGGGTGGGAGGACAGGAGACAAAGATATTCCGTACAGACTGCATGTCTAGATCCCAGAGCTTTTCTTAATTTGTCTTGAAATTTCCAGCCATCAAACTGCTTTGCCAAACCACCCAGTTTCTCAGTGTCTCAGCTCACCTACTCAGCTTTCTACCTTCACAGTCTCGTTTTTTCACCATTTCATAAGCTAAAGTTTTTAATGTGGGTTTTGTTAACTTTGTAACTACTCAATCAGCAAAGAACAAACATACAAATTATCATGTTCTAGATTGTTCCAAAAATAATAACCATGAAGACCTGCTTACAGAAGAATTATACTTTTTTTTAAAGTGATGGTGAAATATGGACTGGTGAGTTTTGAGCAGTTAAACAGCCATCCCTGAAAATAGCTTGCTGTTTGTATCAGAAAGATTACTCTTCTGCATACATAACAACAGAAGTAACTTCTTAAAATGGAAGAACTGAACTGGAAAACTGCCAGGGCTTAGAGATGCTGGGGAGGCGGCTAGGGAAGCAGGTAACTTTTGGCTGGAGATCCACTTTCAAGGAAGGACCATAAGGTGAACAAGGCATCTAAATAGACAAATGAAAAATACGCTTCCTTCTAAATATTTTCACCTGTGAAAGAGGCTATGGAAGGCTGATGATTTTTTCCTTCTAAAAACATGAATTAATTTTTGGTCACATATTTTACTCTTTTTCCTGAAGACGACTCCTAAAAGTTGAGTTTACACACAGAAAATATCAGGATAGGCAAACCAGAAACAAAGCACTTAAACAATATATTAATAGTTAAATTTATTTGGGAGTGTACCCTTTACACAGCTGTTAGCTGCCAGTCATTCCCGTATTTTTTTTCCTCCTTACGTCTCTGACTTTCACTCATGTTCTTCTCTTAGTTCTCTTCCTCTCACAAGCATCTCTGTCACCTTCTCTTTCCCACAGGTTCTTCCACCACTTCCCTCCCAACTCTGTTAAGTCACTTGTCCTCTCTGCTTCTTCCTTCCGCCAACCTTGAATCTTTCATTTTTTCTCCCTCTGATGTCTGCATTTCTGACATGGAAAGCAAGGCTAGGACTGTCTCCTCATGGTCATCAGCCATTGAAGTTGCGATCGCAAGCAGCAGCTGTTTTACACAGGAGAAGGATTTTCATTGCTCCTCCTAATGAAAAACGCCTCACTGCATGATATGACGAGGAGGACTCTTTGGAAGATGGATGGAAGTTCCTCCTGCAAGGCTTCACAGCTCTGCAGGAAGCCCTCACTCATACCTGCAGGTAAGGCAAATGGACCAGCTCTTCTGTAGGCCCACCAGGATCATATGATCCCATGCACATTAATGTAGTACGAAGTAGGTAGCCAGTGGGCTGGCTGTTGATCTATAAGGGCCCATAGGTAAGGCGCCGGACTCTCTCCTACACTTTCCCATTTTTGTTTAGTGGGGCCCATTGAAAAAAAGGGACCATAAAGCAATCCTGCCCAACAAATTAACAGCAGAAGCTGGAAGACGCACAGGCTTTGTAACCAATGCCAAGGGCTAAAACACACGCATTAATCTCTTCTATGAAGAAAAATAAGAGGTAATACATTAGCACCTAAGGCTTGGAGATAACAAAATTTTACCTTCATTAGAAGCACAGTTTTAATAGTAGAAAACCAAGGGGGAACAGGATCCAAACAGCACCATTCCTAAGCAAAGCAGTGTTACAGAGTAGAGGGCAAATGTTCAATAACTGGAGAGCTAATGTTTACCACTTCAGTATAGGGTATAAATCCTGAGCACTCACCGCTTATTACCAAAAAAAAGCAGTACTTGATTCAGCACTTTTTCCAAAGAAAATCTTTCTGCAATCCTATCCTTCAAGCAGAATCAGGAAAAGAAAAAATAATTAGAAGAAATGAACCCTGAGGAGAAACAGGAATTTTTATTCATAGAGAAAGCTTACTGAGTCAGTGATTCTAGGACTTCACAAGGCTTGCTAAAGTCAAGATACCAGGATGTCTTTGGCAGAGACACAGGAGTACAGAGTCAGACAGCCTGAATGCCACCACTGTCCTTCTACCCTACTGGTTGGCTCTGGGGCCAAGGTAGCATTTAGTCTGTCTGAATCTGGGCCTGAATGTATTTCAGTGTTCCCCATTGACCGAGCTACATGTTGACATCAAGTCCTGTGATAACGATGCTGACTACTAACTACTAGAGGGCGAACAAAATTAAGCCCTTTCTGCACCCTAACAGCACTTCTTTGTCTGCTTAGTGGTAACACAGCCACATTTGAACAACACAGGATGTAAGGGGATACTCTAGCAGAAGAGATCAGCAGACTGTTAACGTTGGTGCGGGAAGTGAGGCCACTGAGAGCTCATGGCAAGTTGTCAGCAATGCCATCAGCTTCAGCCAGGACAGGAACTGTCTGCAGATAAAGAACTGGTGATGGCAACCACTACCACGTTGCCTTCAGCGTAACCACTCTCCCCTCCCTACAGAACTGCAGAGCTGGAAGAGGTTCCTCAACACAAATCAGGCAAAATAGTTCTTAGGGTATCTGTAAAAAGTCTGTCTTACACCCATCCTTCCTGAGACAAGTTCACAATCTTCCTAGTCAGTCTGTTCCACCACTTTGTCACCTCTATAAACACAGTTTTGCTAATATTGGAACTAATCTCTGCCACAGACTAGCTACTTACTGTTTCCTGCTGATCAGCACACCTGGGGAACAAATTGTTGCTGACCTCTTTATAACAGACCTCGCTATACTGGAGGCCATTAGTGTAGACCATCTTCTCTTTTTTAGAGGAGGAGGGGAAAAGTAGAATAGTTTCTTTTGTTTTTGTCATACGTCACTTTCTCTAAATGTCTTGTCATTCCTACTGTTTCACACTAGATCTCCTCTGATTTATCAACATCTGTGTCACAGTGCTGGAAATAGCTGAGCATAATACTGCAACTCACAGGGATGTCACAGGAAAGGGGCAAGTAACCTCATATCACACCACCCTTGGAGAAAGTTTGCTTTCCTCTGCTTTATTTTTTATTTTATTTTTTTAATAACACAAATCATCACAAAAAACTTCAGTGCATTTTCTGTTCTGTTATCCAAACTCTTAACAAAAAAACTCTGGAGGATCTGACCCAAGATAGACCAATGAAGGATTTCACTTGAGAAGTCACTGTTGGGACAGCAGAAGGAGAAGAGCGTTTTGTTTAGACACTCAGCAAAAAAACCCTATCTTCCAGATGGCTGAGAGGAAAAGATTAGCAAACATGATGACACGATAACACAGAGCTTCTGGCACAGACTGGGGGATGGCAGAGAGCCCAAGGAAGAGACAAAGATGAGCGAGAAGCACATGGGGAACTGAGAGAGGGGGGAAAGAATGAATAAAAGAAACCCCTGGTACTGATAGTGAGCCTGGCCTTGAAAACGTGTGAACTCCTTCCACTCCATGAAAAGTCATTAGCATGTCCTCTCCTTATAAAGGTGTAACTTAAAGTTTTTACGGAACATTCCAGTTATTCATTGTCAATGAGAGACGCCATTAGCCAAGATGAAAATTGACAACAACTCTTTCCAATTTCAACACTTGAGAGAATGGAGAATGAATAGATTAATTACCAGCACAAATCAACGAATACACACTGATTTACAACCATAAATGAACTGTGAGTACAGGCACAAACTGCACCTGTAATTTTGAAGCTAAAAGACAAAAAAGAAAAACCCACATCAGCATTGTATGCCTCACTGTAGACATATATTTGACTTTGAAGAACTTGCCAAAGTCCTAAGAATCTGGCAAGCCTGTAGTGAAGAACTGCATCTAAAATTACCTCCCAAAAAAGAAGGAGAGATAGGGAATGAAAAGTAAGCAAATGAGACATAAATGGTATGGGAAGAAATGAATTCAAAAATACAAGAGAGAAACAGATTATTGAAAATTAAAAAAGGGAGTATCCTTTTACTGACCACAAACCAAATCAAATCTATCATTCTGCAGATAAACAGGCCCACCATGTTTCTAGTATTTTACAGAAAGCATGTTTTACTTTTTTCTTTTCTCTGTCAGTTTTGCTCTCATTGCTGTTTATACCTTTCCAACTTGTTCTTTCCACATCTTAAGTGTCTTTAGAATGACTTAAGAAATCAAATAGCATGGAAATAAAACTGCAATAAGAGATCTGCTTAGTGACACCTCCAGACTTCAGATTTTGGCAGTGATGAAAATGAATTCTGATACTACTCAGTAAGCCTTAGACTGACATAAACAGGTTTACAGAAATAACTGTTTTCACGGAAAGTGTCTGCTGTCTTCAAACTTTCTTGACTACTGCCAAAAGCTTAATCCAAACATTTTTGGCTACAAATAAGAATGAAGGAGAAAGTGTTAATGGGTGACTTTTTGGGGAAGGTGGGTTAGGGTCAGCCTGTTAAATAAAAAGATGAGGTTTTCTAAGAAAATATTACAACCTGCAAAAAAAAGAAATACATGCATAAAAGGCAAACAGTACCAGCAAAAGGCTTCCAAATTTTCATTTGTTTCAAAATGCAGCTAACTACAGACTTCTCATCAGCTCTTCCCTCAGGCTATTCCCAATTCCCTTTGAAATTCTAAAAGTACAGTACATGTTTTTAAACAGTGGGGATATGTAATGATTTGAACAGTTTATCATGAGGTGTCAGATTTTCCAGCAGTAAATATGTTTAAGATCAGGACCAGATTGTTTAAGCAGAGATATTTTTACTCCTTTCTGACCATATAAGTTAGCAGAAATTCACGGTCAAGGTGTCATTTTATTCTAAAAAAGAATTTTATATAGAAGATGCACATCTTTTACATGATCTTGCTATCTACAATGAGCGTACACGAAAATCTATTTCCGTGACCACAGTAAGAGATAGCTTATTTGCTCACAGCACCCAACTTCCATCTAGCTGACAATGAACTCAAAAACCTGTCTTTGTAAGTTCCTATCCATCCCTCAGGGTTTTCACTTAATACTTGCTTTGCTTGACTTCTTGCTTCTTTTCTGTCCAGTGTTCTGGAGTTATAATTGCTTCTTTTTCATGGTGAGACTCACAAATATAAGCGCATATGCATTTGTACAACCAATGACATATGCTTGTGATCTGTATGGAAGCTGTTACTGTTTCAACAGTTTTGTTCAATGAAGAAGATCCACTGTTCATTATACTTGTGAGTAACAGAAAAGGACAGCAGTTCACCTACTGATTAGAAAAAGACTTAAGCTGGCCTACAGTAATATATCTGCATCCCAGCACAAGTTATTGAGATTGATATAGGAGTCAATTCCAGAGTTGTAATGGTCCCTGAGCCTTAATAGCTATGAATGTCTACCAGCAATAGATGAAAGAGACCTTCAGGACAGGTATTAACTATGTTTTAAAGTCCCATTTATATCTGTGATTTTCAGGAAAGATGAGTCGTTAGAGTGACTTCACTGACAGGAAAACAAAGAAAAAAGAGCAAAAAGTAACATTTGTGAGGATCTGTATTCTGAAGGCTGACATAAATGCCAGTTGGAGCTAGCTGCTGTACTGTGCAGAAATGAAGCAGGTGTCTCAGACTTTGAGAGATTACAGATTGCCACAAAATAGTTAGACTAAAGTGAACTAAGAAAAGCAGAGTGGTTCAGAGTCCCAATAGAGCTGAAATACTCTCAGAGTGGGGAAGACAGTGATTTAAAAACAGACACTTTGGATTTGTAAGGGATGATACAAACACATACAAAGAGTTGTTTGAAGATAAGGTAATTTTTGACAACAGCACTTGTAGGAGGGCTTTTAAAACTGTTTTCAGCTTCCTCAGAGGCTGACTATGAAGCTGCATTACAGAAAACTGAGCAGCCTTGCACTCCATATAAAAAGAAAATCTATTACAGTATATGAGAGCTGTCTCTAGAAGAAAACACATTTAAAGGAAGGGAGAGGGAGGCGGGGGGGGATTGGGCTACACTATTAGCCAAAGTCAGGCCAAAGAGCTGCTTTGCAAAGGAAGGGCTCTGGAAGGAGGTGGGGAAGACACTTAGACCCCAGAAGGAAAAAGCTTTTGCTGTAGGTGGTTTATTCCAGTTCATCAGAGCTGGCTGTGAAAAGTAATTTCCATAAGATATTCTCTCCATTGCTGCTGTCTCTCCCAGAAGTGGCTTGGTCAGATTGGTTGGCAGTTGCCAATATTCTGAAAAGGGCGAAGACGTGCAACGGATACTATCACTTTGCAAAAACCAGAAGTACACACTATGGATAAAGAGATAAAGACAATTCAACTGACTTGAAGGGACAATGCTGAAAACTGCAGCCAAGGTCAATTAGACTAGCATCACTGAAAGCAAAAAGACATTTCTTAAAGTTCAACTAACTTTCAAAATGTAGATATCTCCGTGAAAAACTGTCAGAAAGAAGTATACTAAAGCATGTGGGATGAGGGAGCGCAGGAAAAAGAAAAATACAAGCAATAAAAGGTGGAGAAGCAAAACAGA
The DNA here is from genome assembly GCA_002844005.1 of Limosa lapponica baueri. Lineage (NCBI taxonomy): Eukaryota > Metazoa > Chordata > Aves > Charadriiformes > Scolopacidae > Limosa > Limosa lapponica. Next base: position 277,340 of record KZ505699.1, read on the forward strand.
GATCTTCTAGTGGTGAAGTTTTCCTATCTTCAAAGAAGTCTGTTTCCAAACTAGCCAGATAAAGAAATAGGGAAAGACACAAACTGTGGCAGCAGAAGAGAAGAAAAACCCTCAAGTGCATGAAAAACATACCAAGCCTTTTAGCAGGGCTATTTAGCAATGCTAAGTGGACATCCAAAAGAGATTGGGAGTTTCAAGTCAGCTTTCCTGGCACGCCTTTCAAGACTCAAGGACCCCTGACAAATGGAAGATAGGTAACTAGTTCAGCCAAGGGCACTGGGAGTTAGAACTTGATGATCTTTAAGGTCCCTTCCAACATGAACCATTCTATGATTCTACGATTTCTGGATGTGGTGAGGAAACAGCAGATTATAAGTGTCTTAGTTTTGATATTTCAATACAAATCTTCTGTGACTCCCACACACAGAAACAGCAGCAGCCACTGTTACACCTGGAGGTCCTGGGGGCTGTCACTCTCCAGGAACAGTAAATGCTGGTGGGAAAGAGAAGGTGCTCAGAAGCAGCAGTCCCGCTTTTGCAAAGAAGACTCCATCTTCCTCACCTGAGAAACTTCAGTTCCTGTGGGTGAGAGGTGCATCCCCAATAGCACTGTCAGGAAATCAAAGGGACTGGCCAAAATTCTCACCTTCCACGTCTTTGCCTGAAGTTGCTTGCAGGTTAAAAACCCTACACATTGCTTTGGTTTTTTTATTATATTTTCCTCGGTTTAACAAGGGGCTCTGCTGATCTCAAATCCTGGAAAATAATTCGAGGAAACAGACCTAAAAAGTCCTGGCCAGAACTATGAAACCCTACCCAGAATAGATACACTTAAATTCCCACAGTGTTGCAGATACTCTTTGCTATTTCTGTTTCCGTCAACTACCATTTTCATAACAGCACCACACCAGTGCATTATTTAGTGGCTGAAGACATATTTTTCAGAGCACTTGACAAAAACCACAGTAAAGGTCACTATATTATGTGCACATCAACCTGATTAAAGCAAATTATAAGAAATTTATCCAGCCATAAAATAAAACATCAGAGCTAATCCTGAGAAGAGGCTCCACATAATGTAATTAGCACCTGAGATAGCAAAGGAAGTGTGTACGCATCTCCAGAGACAATTTTGTTAAAAGGCACCAAAATGTCCCACAAATAAGAGTTAAGAGGACATGCGAGGATCATTTATGGATTGAGAAACCTAAAACCAGAGCCATAGATACTTCATACTGGCCTCAAAGGTGCAATGACACACATTAAGGACAATCTTTACCTTTTATCACATACATCCAAAACGTAATTCAACTCTCATAAAAGAATTCTTGTTCATGATACAGAAAAAAAAAAAATATCTTTCTCTAGAGCAAAGATGGGGTGGGCTTCTTGAAGATCTGGAATGATGTAAGTGAATGCTCTTAGTCCCTGGTGCCAGCCTTCTTACAGGTACATCAGCTAGTCAAGTATTTTTTGCATCTGAACAGCATTTTCACCAGACAACATATAGTTTCTTTCACACATACTGTTATCACTGAAGCACAGGTTCAGCAATCTTGTAGCAGCTACCCATTACCTCTAAACATAGAAAAATATTATCAAAACAAGAAAGGCAGCTACAAAAGAAGTATGCACACTGACGCTGTGATCCATATTTAGTTTGGCTAAATTGCAACCGGCAAAAATAGAGCATTAAACATTATGGGCTACATCTCAACAAATGTATCTTAATTACAAGTTATATATAGATCTTTTGTCCAGACTAGTGCTAGAAATCTTCATGAGAAATGGAGCAGATTTGTGATCTGAGGTTTCAGGGCCAGACAAAATAAGTCCATGAAAATCTGCATCACAGAAATAATTGAGAACCACTATGAGAAGGAGGAATGTCAGATGAAATAGACTGTAGTCATGGGAGGATTTTGACTGGATGGTCACATACTGTTAAAGATTGGGTGGTACCTTCTCCAGATCACAAAGGAAATCAGGTTACGGGCTCTGTCGCTTTGCCTGAGAAAGCATCAAACTGGTGATGAGTGTAACAGGCTGAGAGAGCTGAGCCCTGAGGCACTGGTACAACCAGAACTAGTAGATTTACCACCACCCTTCAATGGTCATGTCCACCTCTCAGCGAAGCCCCACAGGGCTATGTAATAGAGCTGGGCAATGCAGCACCTAAGGTTTTTTTTTGACAGGTTTTCCCTGGCAAATCTCAGCAGGGCTGCGAAGTTGTTGAAAGTCCAGTGGGAACACGCCTTCATTCCTCAGTCCCTCCAGTCCACAGTCCAGCATCTCAGTTCAAATCCTCCTTCACAGGATTCAGGGCTTTGCGCTAACCCAAGCCTTCTGTCAAAGCCTTCATTGTCACTGTCACTTAACAAGACTGTTTATGTCTAGCTGAAATTCTGTACGGCGCTAATGGTGATCATTAACAGGACTGAGGATAGCCCTCGCGTGTCCTGACCCCTGGCAGTACTGCCAGACTTTTCTTCTCACTACTTTATTGCTGTTCTGCTGAACACACATGGCTGCTGTTAAAATCCCAGCCAGCTGCTAACAACTGCTGGGTTTTTCCCAGTTCATTAGGAGGCCACAAATAGTTTTAAATCATGAAGCTAATTAAGCAGAAATAAGACTGCCAAATGGTCTAGTCCTCAAACAAAATACACATCTAGAAATTGCTGACCTGGTAAAAGACCGCAGGGAAGAGTTCAGCCCTGTCTGCAGACTCTGCCTCAGCTCATCAGCTTCCCCTATGCACATATTTAAGTATTATCTTTGTGAATCACTACCTTGGTGCTCCTCAGTGCTGGCCAGGAACAGTAGTTTTTGGCATCACAGCTTGCTGTTAGAGAGGGCCGTCCACAAGTCGTGCTCTCGGTTAGGCCATCAGACTAATGGCCTGCTGCGAACAGCATTTCCACACCGGCACAAAGCCTCCCCCCACTCCTGGTAGAATGGATTTGCTGAGACAACTTCTCTGATCACCCTGGTAAGAACAAGGTGCAGATCAACCTGCACCTGTATCAGCAGGTACACAGGGCAACCTTGGTGCTTTGCACCACACAGCCAACGAATTTTGATCTTGGAGATATAAGTAAGGCCTGTAATAGGTATCTAAGTCTGAGGTTTATTTCTTAAGCACAATATAAACCCCAGTTCTTCAACACTGGAAGGTCCACAGTGCAAACAGCCACACCGTGGCATCATCCAACAGGGCTGGAAGCCAGCTTTGATGCCTTGGGGCCAAGTTGAGCACAGTGGAAGCAGCTTGCCTGGGGCTGTTCCCAGGTGGCTGTGTGGCTCATGGCAAGTGCTGTGTTCCCTGCAGGGGAATTACACATTCCCTCCGCAATCAGAGATGTGAGCAATGATGTGCTTACACAACAATGCGCTGTACTACATGGATTTCTCCTAGTATGGTTTTTTTTGTTTTCTGTTGTGTTTTTTTTTTTTCCTAAGTTCTTTGCCTTATCACAGACCTATCTTGGGGCCAAGTCTGGGAGAATGACTTCCAATAGGAAAGAAGACTGAATGCATATTTCCCCCTCCCCTATACTTCTGTGGGAAGCCAATATAGCTCGCTTTTTTTTCACAGGTGATAAAATACAACTGATGTGATTCATACATGCTAAAAAATAGACCAAAATTATTTTAACATTAATAATAATATATAAGTTGTATTGTATATTAAACACCAATTTAGGAAAAAATCTATTATTGTTTCCTTAATTTCAGACTTCAAAGCACTTAAGCACACCATACAGGAAAGCAAAAGATTTGTTAAGGAACAAAAGCTTTTAAGAAACCAAACAAAAGTAAGAGCTCTTAAATTGAGAAAGGACATTTCTTGTATTTTTTTGCTGGTCCTAACAGCTGGTATGTAAAAAGAAAAAAAAAAAGCTGTAAGAAAAATATGGAAAGTGAAACGCTTGGGGATTTTAATTTCTCAACTGCACCAGATTAAGAACAAAAAAAAGTTCTATTAAAAATGTTAAAAAATGTATTTAAGATCACACAAGAAAAGAAATACTATACCACCAGTATTTCTAAGAGAGGGGAGAGACTGTAGACTGTAAAATATAACAAGCAGCATCACACTGGAGTCAATGAGAGTCAAAGAAAGAAACACCATTAGGAAAAAGACACTGGGATTCTCCTGCTTCCCCAGGGTCCCAAATGTGTTTCTAATTTTGCTCCTCCTTTAACCACAGAGTGATCCACAGACAGGATTTGGTTTTTAGAGGCTGGTAAAGACCCTTCAAAAACAGACTCTCAGAAACAATGAGAAAGACTAACTGTGCCACGCACATCACAGCAACCTGAATCTGAGACAGAGAAGACTAGAGCAGAAAATGTGGACCTTTATGAGGCTGAATGCAACTTGCACTCCTACAGAAGCACATTAGAATACCCATTTATGAAAAACTTTTGACTCAATACATATTTTCCCAGTAAGTCTACTTCAAATTTGATTAAACAAGCCAACAAACTGCTCCACTAGCCTGAAGCCAAGACCAGGAAACAGGTCTTTTCCTTGAGCTGCAACCACGCACAGTCCTAAATTTCAGTTTCATTCAAGGGTGAAAGTGGAAGCTTAGAGTAACGGGAGAGAGAAACTTCCAGCTTGCTCCTGAGATAGGCAAAAGACGGTTTTGGTTAAGGAGAGTGTAGGCCAATCACGAGTGGTGTCTCTTTAATATCTTTATCAATGATCTGGATGAGAGGGTTGAATGCACCCTCAGTAAGTTTGCAGATGACACTAAGTTAGGTGGGAGTGTTGATCTGCTTAAGGGTAGAAAAGCTTTGCAGAGAGATCTGGACAGGCTGGATCAACGGGCCAAGGCCAATGGGATGAGGTTCAACAAGGCCAAGTGTTGGGCCCTGCACTTGGGTCACAACAACCCCGTGGAGCACTACAGGCTTGGGGAAGAATAGCAGAAAAGGATCTGGGGGTGTTTGTCGACAGCCAGCTGAATATGAGCCAGCAGTGGGTCCAGGTGGCCAAGAAGGCCAACAGCATCCTGGCCTGTATCAGGAATAGTGTGGCCAGCAGGACTAAGGAAGTGATTGTCCCCCTGTACTTGGCACTGTTGAGACCGCATCTCAAATGCTGTGTTCAGGTTTTGGCCATAGGATTCTCTCCAAACCAAAGAATTCATGTCCTCATCCAGCACTACTCCAGCCCCACTGAACAGATATTTCCATTAAGTGCTAAGTAAGTAAAATAAATAAATGCAGATCCCTGCAGTTCTAATGAGAGCCCCCTCCTCCTCCTCATCTTCCCTTCCCATATCAGGACCAAGCACTGATAGTAGGATAGAGGTATGGAGACAGGAAATCTTCGCTTTCTTTTTATGGGTGGGGTGAAAAGGGCCAAACCTAGCTTTTAATTTTTGTTTCTCTCACTGCAATGCTTGTGACAGGAATCGTGGTGCTCTGGAGTCCAGCTTTACTAGCAGAAGGTTTCAAAACGAAAATACAGACATCTCTTTGACAGGCATACATTTGTTGTATGTGGCACATAGAGGCTGGATAGGCATGGCATAAAGATCTCAGTGACACTCATTTGGAACAACACAAATAGTTCCTGCTGGCTTCATCCACTCACGAGCACTCCAACTGTCACAGAAACGCAGGCTGATAAAATCTTCATGCTGCAAAGCCTTATTTCCCTGCGGGTGTACTGCACACAGATCTAGAGTAGGGTTACGGTGCTGGTGTATTACTTGAACCAACCTAATTCTCTCCCGTGTATTTCCATTTTCCTCCTTTTTCACTAAGGCAAAACTAATGATTCTTAAGCTTGCCAATCCACACTCATTTGGAGTAAGGTTTATTTATTCTGGCATCTCTTTTATGGACTTCTTTTCATAGCTCCATAGTACTCCCAAAGAGAGGAGGTTTACAGTGCATTTTAATGGAGATTTTAGAGGTTTTGCAGACTCAGAAAGGAGAATCATACCCACATACAAAAGGCAAGCTGAGCTGCTGGGTGCTAGAGGAGACATCTCTTTTGTGTGCTTGCCAGAGAATGCAGCTGAGACAAAAAACACCAAAATTCCCAAAGATTTATCAAAGTAATCTATCTTGGCTAGCTGAAGTCTGCTGGTCACTTTTCAAGCAAGTGAAATAAAAAAATAATCTTCTTGCATCCATTGGCTGATTATACATTAATATGTATACATCTTCTCCTGGCAAGTTGCCCTCTATTTTAAGAAACTTATGCCAGAAATGTGTTTGTATAACTCTCACCGCATTCCTTTCCCAGTAAAATGTTAACCCTTAAAGAAACTCTTATTTTGATTCATTGCATCGATTTCCTCTGTGATTAGCAAAAGAATTAACTTGAATAGCTGTTAGAGTCCAGGAACAAGTCATCTTTGTGAGGAACATGGACAGTGGGATAGAGTGCACCCTCAGTGAATTTGCCAATGACACCAAGCTGTGTGGAACAGTCAACAAGTTGGATGGAAGGGATGCCATCCAGAGAGAACTGGACAGGTTTGAAAGGTGGGCCTGTGCAAACCTCACGAAGTTCAAGAAGGCCAAGTGCAAGGTCCTAATATGGGTCGGAGCAATCCCAAGCACAAATACAGGTTGGGCAGAGAATGGGTTGAGAGCAGACCTGAGGAGAAGCACTTGTGGGTGTTGGTGGATGAGAAGCTCAACATGAGCCGACAATGTGCACTGGCAACCCAGAAAGCCAACTGCCTCCTCGGCTGCATTAAAAGGAGCGTGGCCAGCAGGTCCAGAGAGGTAATTCTGCCCCTCTACTCCACTCTGGTGAGACCCCACCTGGAGTAATATGTCCAGCTCTGGAGCCCCCACCATAAGAAGAACATGGACCTGTTGGAGTGGGTCCAGAGGAGTGCGACGAAGATGATCAGAGGGCTGGAGCACCTCTCCTATGAAGACAGGCTGAAAGAGTTGGGGCTGTTCAGCCTGGAGAAGGTGCCAGGGAGACCTTATAGCAGCCTTCCAGTACCTGAAGGGGGCCTACAGGAGAGGTGGGGAGGGGCCCTTTATCAGGGAGTGTAGAGATAGGATGAGGGGTAATGGTCTAACTGAAAGAGGGTAAATTTAGATTAGACATGAGGAAGAAATTCTTGACTCTGAGGGCGGTGAGACACTGGAACAGGTTGCCCATAGAAGTTGTGGATGCCCCATCCCTGGAAGTGTTCAAGGCCAGGCTGGATGGGGCTTTGAGCAACCTGGTCTAGTGGGAGGTGTCCCTGCCTGTGGCAGGGGGGTTGGAATGCGATGGTCTTTAACGTCCCTTCCAACCCAAACTGTTCTATGGTTCTATGGTTCTAACAACAGACTACAGAGGAGTTAAAATGATAATGTGATCTTGATAAAACACCGTGTCCTCATTTCAGCTGGGATAGAATTAATTTTCTTCCTAGTAGCTGCTATATTTTGGATTTAGTATAAAAATAACGTTAAGAACACATATTGTTTTAGTTGTTGCTAGGTAATGCTCATATGGAGTCAAGGACTTTTCCACTTTCCCATAGAAACTGAGAGAGAGCAAAGACAGGACAAACTGGCCAAAGGAATATTCCATACCACTGATATCATGGCTCAGGATATAAATGGGGGTTGGCAGGGGGGCAGGAACCCACAATCGCTATTTGTGTCAGACTGGGCAACTGACCACCAGGTAGTGAGCAATTGCATTGCATCACTCATTTTGTATATTCTTTTACCATTATTGTTATTTTGTCTTCCATTACTGTTCTATTAAACTGTCTTTATCTCAACCTACAAGTGTTTTTTTCTTTTTCTCCCTCTTCTCTTTATCCCACTGCAGGGAGGAGAGGGACACAGTGAGTGAACAGCTGTATGGTCCTAGTTGCCAGCTGGGGTTAAACCACTACACACTTGAATCAGAGGTAAGAAAGAGGAAAGATAAATTACAACAGGGTGAAGGAGATACGCAGCAGATTAACTGGACAATTTGATGAAAGCCTTTAAAGACTGCACACAAATACCTGGAACATGCTGAAAAATCCAGGAAAATATAATAATTCTGTACACAATCAAAACTGTGATTGTGGGTCTTCACGGCATAAATAGCTGGATAGAAGTATGGGTATAGAAGGAAATATAAAAGGCAAAGGTGGTATATTGTATTTCAGAGATAAAGAAGAAAAGGATGAAAGAAGCAAAAAAGGACAGAAAGAAACTTGTTCAAAAGGTTGCAAAAAGATGAAAAGGCTGATTTTCTGAATGAGCTTAAATAGGTAGATGACCAAGTACAATACTTTGAGGTGGAGTTTCTACTCTGAAGAATAAGGCAGGGAGACTAAGTAGCTGACAGAAGCATCCCAAAATAAAAATCTGAGGGTAATGGTGGGCTTTAACTCCCCAGATACCTTCCAGAAAATCAGTACCCTAGGGCTTATAATGCAAATGAAGTTTTGGGGAAATGTCAGGTGATTTTACATTTATTTCAGAAGGCAGAGGAACCTAATGTGGAACAGCTATTCCAGATCTGCTTCTAACTTAGTGGAAGGGTTGAAAATCTAAAGCTTTGAAGTAATGGGGTGTAAGTATTCAGAAACAGGAGAGCTCTCTTTTTTTTTTTTAAGAAAGGGAGAAAAAGAGGAGTGATAGAATAAGATTTCCTTGCAGTGTCCTATGCAGAAGCTGTCGCTTAAGCCAGTGTTGATAAATAGCCTTGACATTTTAATCCATTGGCCATTTCTGCCCCTCCTATTTAGCTGTTTTTTGAAACTGGAATGGGAATCAAGCTTCCAGACACACATGCACTTCCTCTTTCTGAAGCTGACCTCTAGTCAGAAGACAGAAATTCTCATCCATTTGAAATCCACCAGCACTGCAACGTTCACTCCAAAAGGATGAACTAACAGTTGTATGGTGCCCTTTCTGCTGGGGTCACAACACATGTATGCTTTTAGCAGATCCCAGTGCTAGTTTTTGAGTTGCCAATGTAATTTCCCCTAAAGTCCTCTCTGCTGCGCTCTATTCAGGCTCACCGGTTACCCTGACCTGGAGTTCACGTCTCTAACAACTCCCCCTGCTCCCATTCTTTCTCTGTTTCTTCTCCCTTTGGCAGGTTCAAGTGCTTTTTCTATCCTTTCAAAACCCTTTAGCCGTCTATCCTCAGAGGTGTGGTGGGATTCACTGCAAGTTCATCTGCTATGAGGACTTGGTTCCTGTGCTGACAGTTTTATAGAGCCATGGAAGTTTAAGCTGCTATGAGAATCTGCTGACTAGTTCCCATCCCAACATTTTCCTCTCAGGAGGCAGAAAATGTGGTGTTCAAAGATAGATGAGAAAAAGGCACAACTCCCCCATCCCAAAACTGGATCAGTAGTAAACCTATGGGATTTAAGTGCGCCAGGACCGTCTCCATTTCTTCAGGAGAAAGAGCCAGCATCCAAAGCACCAAGCTAAATCATAACTTCCTGGGTACCACAGGGAAATATAGCGTAACAATTCCTAAAACCATCCAATTGTTGTAAGGAACAGAGCCCAGGGACACACTGCAGAGAGTAATAAAAAGTGAATGGACTAAAAAGGAGAAACAAACAGTAAAATCAAGTAAATCAGGCAAAACACAATCTCAGTCCACCAACTTGTCCAGCTTTTTCTTTTCTTTGTTTCATGGAAACCTCCTCTGGAACAGAAAGCTACAAAAAAACCCAACGCCACCCCTTGTAAAAATGTTCAAATCCCAACCCAAAAATGTGTGTCCAAAGAAGTACATATACCTCTATAAAAACTGTGAGAAGTAGGACAGCTCACTTCCGCTTTTTCAAAAAAACCTAACAAACTTGCATTTTGCTTGCACAAAAGAGATGTATTTTAAAAACATTCCAGAGAAAAATCCCCACCATGTTGCAGTGTCTTTCTGGTAAGTGTGACCACTTCTGAGTCTGGGGACCCCTTTACAGATCAAAACGAATCTCATCAGAAATAGCATAAACAACGTAAGGAGAGAAAATATGGAACCCTTGTTTTCTGCTGCTGTAAGACAGAGAACACCATGCCCATTTCTCTTCCACCCTGCAGTGCACTCCGTCATTTCCAGGAACTTCATCCAGGTCAGACATGGCCCCACATGAAAACTCCCTGCACGCTTACGCTAGTGGCAGCAATTTACAACCACTTCTATTACATATAATTCAAAAAATGAAAAGGAAGGTAATGAAGGATTGAGCTGACGGTTTCAAGTTTAATCTTCAAGCAATTTGGCAGTCATATGGAAGGTATTATGAACTTGAAATCACTCTTATTTCTTCTTGAGGTCTTTGTTTCTTTCTTTGCAATGTTTAACATTAAAATCTATTATAGTTTTCGAGCAAGAAGCCATCACACCTAATTTAAGGCCCATGAGTTCTGACAAATAGCAGGTATTACAACTAGACAAATGCAGATTAATCCTACTGCACATTAAAAAAGTGAAAAATAGATGATAAGTGTTTTTTCTCCCTATGCATTGCCAAGTTAGTAAAAGAATAATTCACCGAGGAACAAATGCAGCAGCTAAAAAAGCATCTGTATTAGAAAATACTCTTATGCGAACAATGCAACACAACCCCAAAAAGCCTTCCCAAATATTTTCTGGTTACTCCTTGGTTGGCTTCAGTTCATCATGTATGTATTTAAAACAAAACAAAACAAAACAAAAAAAGAAATAAAATTAATAGGTCAAACTGAGAGGAAACTCAGTCAAACTGAGGAAAAGGAATGTGACAAGTTAGATTGAGATTGAGAAAGAGGAATGTGACAGCCAATAAATAGGCTTATGGGCTCTAAAAAGTTCCCATCAATAACTGTCTGAAGTATTGAGCTAAAAATTATCACTCTAGAAAGTACTAAGAACACTAAGGGAAAGAGGCTAATAAACTGGTGAGGCCAAGATTGAAAGCAGTGGCAGAGGAAGCACATTAAGCCTGGCTCAAGATACAAAGGATCCCTACTCTGGTGCCAAAACCACATGAATCTAATGACACTCTCAGTTTATATGAGGACATACGACCCAGGAATGTCTTCTAGCAAGGAACTTCTGCCAAGTTGTTCTCCATTCACACTGGTGACAGAAATTGTTATTAGTATCAAAATTGCACTTGCAAAAAGTTTTTGCACTTAGATTTATTTAAACACAAGGCTTCCTGTAGGTGAATATAGGAACTACTTACTTACAATAGTTGTAGAATATATTCACTATCTATAGACATGTAAAAGCAAGTAAAAAACTCTTAAAAGCTAAGTATTCCAGGAAACTTCATTTTCTTTGGTGGGCCCATAATGAGGACTGACACTGACATCAGTCATATAAGGAACTTTGCAAAGCTGAAAACTACGTAACACATTATCCACCATCACACCTCCTCTCTAGCCAGCACAAATGAAAGGACAGACTGTAACAGGATGAACTGCCAAGATGACCAACATTTTTCCCTCAATGTGTCTCTGCTCAAGTATGTTACTCATCTGTGTAATGGGAGAAATTTCATATTGCAGTAACAATTTAACAATGTTATTAAGAACTTACAATACTAGCCCCAGTAAAATCAGCTGTCAGTAAAAAGGAGAGAGAAATCCTTGTCATGTAAGCAATTTCTAACTCATCACTGTGAGCTTAGGTTAAAACAGTCAGATCTGGCAATGACTTCTGTTTACCTGGGACAGAGCAGCAGCTACCTTGCTTGTAGGAAATCTGCTAGAGACCAAGACCTCCTCTGGTATCGGAGCAAGACAGATCCCAGAAATCAGTGTCTGCAGCTTATGCTGAGATGAGGTAGCACAGTGGAGCAAGTTTCCAGTGACTGCACACTGCCATCAAAGAATCTCAGAGGACAGAGCAAGTTACCACTGCAATTTACATCTGAAACGTGTCTCTTCGCCTAAAAACATGTCAGGATGGTACACCACTGGATATCCCCTTCATCCTCAGGGAGGACTGGTTGCCACAGATTCTAGGAAAGGCAGTTTAGATATGCACTACTGCAGCTGAGCTCAAAATCACCAGAATCACCTCCTGGGCTATAACAAGTTTGGAAAGCAAGTAGTAAGAAAAAAAATACCCCCACACCCACAGAACAGACTGAAATGCACAAAGGGAAAGTTAGGACTTGGAATCACAATTGGGCAGCTGCAAGAGATCTTGTCCTCTTCCTATTTTACCTCTGGCTCAGTTTTCCATTCCTCACTAAGGAAGACCTCAAGCTGCTTCTGTTGTCACTGACCAGCAATTTACAGCTGGACATATTTAGATAACCTCACTTGGGTTTGAGTTCACTTCCATAAGAGTCCTGAACTACAGAGGCTCAGGAACTGTACACAACCATAGGAGGCATCCTATGCATGTATGAACTTCTCCAGAGTAGCAAAGACAGCTGAAGGCAAGAACTACTACAGTTATCTCAGGTTATGCCATTCAAAACTCTCACTCAGGGCCCTCAGATGGCATCTTTGTTGTACAGTAACTTTAAAACTGTCTCTCTCTCTGACTGAAACCAATGTGATCTACCATGTGTCAACCTGAACCCAGCCTAATGGTCAGAAATAGGACAATGTGCTTGCCTAGAACAATTCTTCAGTAGTGAACCAGCTGTGTGACTAGCTTGGCTGAGGCAGGGCTTCCCCTCCCAAAAATATGTCACGATTAAAGCCTTGTAAAATTTCCTTTTGTGCCTCTCTCCTCCCAGACTGCCACTACGAAGATAACGCAACAATCTTAAAACAGAAACTTCTGGGTTTCAGGCACTATTATAGGTTAAGATTCACTCTGAGTCAGTTCAGTCCCATGCTGGGATAAAACATTATGGTAGAGAATATGCCAATATCTAAGCAGGGCATGGAAGGCCGGACTCTACCATTAGAAATCATAACTTATTCTGTATATATAAATACACATTCTTAATGTACCTCTCTCAGCAGTCCATGCTTTCTTTCTCCTGAATGTATTTCTTTCAGCATCACTGACCATTATCTGAGATGCAGCAGAGAGGCACAGCATTCACAGGTGCGTTCTAAAACTGGAAAGGAACAGAAAAGATGCAATTAACAAACTAAACAAAGAGCTCAAAGAACAGTTATGGCATATTAAATAACAGCATTGTGCCATTTTGTGTACCTAGGTAAGTCACAGTAACTTTTCTCCTAAACTAAAGATGGCTCAATCTTACATCAGCAGTGAACAAATGTGTGAAGTTCCGTTTGCAACATTACTCTTTTGTACTTTCAATACTACTCTTTTCTGAAGTTTTCCCTGGACATGACCCCTCTCCAACAGAGCAAAGCGCATCTACGGAATTCATCCTTCAGTATTACAATCCTTATTAACATTCTCCAGTGCATATGAATCAAATACAAGGCTCATCTCTTCAAAGCTCTTCACAAAACCTTCTTGGCCCCACTTCTTGTTCATTCTTTGTATTGGTAACATTTTCAGCTTTGATACCCATTCATTCTGGCTTCTTTTTCACCATCCTATATACCAAGAACACTCCTCCCAAACCCAGTCCACCATGTTATACTGCAGTCCTGCTTCTCTTAAACGGTGTGTGCCCTCAAGGAAATAAAAACAAGAACAGTCAAATCAGTCAAATGGTCCCTCAGTCCCATCCTCTTGCAATCCAACCTCCTAGAGAGTAAACATTCAAGTCAGAAACTATCTAGTGCACACCACTCCCATAGCATTTAACAGTTCACCTCTTCATTGGACATTGGCTGAGACTGCAATAGGAATATTGAAGCACGAGCCTCAACTTCCTGAGTTCAGAGACCCAAAGCTGAAATAGGATGGCATGTTACTACGTATCTCCCAGAAGTCATGGTGCAGGACTGAACAAGGGAGAGCTCAGTAGCTCCAAAGGCCAACATGATTTTATTTAGATAGACAACATTTCTCTTTCTGGGACATGATAGGCCTTTGAATGACAACTCTGATCAGTTGTAATAAGGCAGGAGATTGTTTATGTCAGGCCCTTATGAGAGCAAGGAAAATTAGTCAGAAAACTAAAGGGTGTGAGTACAGAGCCTTTGAATTTGGCTAGAAATGCAGCAGCACTAATCACATCGTCAGCAAGCTAGAGTTGATCTTTCCAGTACTGTCACTGGCCAGCATGACAGCAAAACTGATGTGGTGACACTCAGACCAACTCTCTGATATCTGCTGTTCAATCGGCCAGGACTCCAATGCAAGCCAGCCTTGGTCTGAGAGGTGGCTAGCTGCCAAATTCAGCACCCACATGAGCATGCCTGCTTTACTCTTGGAGCCAGCTCTGGTGAGAAACAGTACAGCACCTTCCACATGACAGGTACGGAGAGTTACAATGCTGTGCTGGATCCACACTAGCTCCACACCAAGCTAGCTCAGGTTATGTCTGCATTGGGTTATAAGAAGCAGGAACATAGAGTGACTCTGTTGCTCCAGACGGAGCCAACACAGTAAAAGATCAGAAGCTTGTATTCAGCACTAGGTCTGAGGGACTTGAAATGGGAGCAGTAGAGAGCAGGAGCAGAGACCTGCCACCTCTCAGTTAACAGTAAGTCTGTCCAAAGCCCAGCTAGCTTCCTTGTATATCGCGCTCCATAATGTGTCTTGCAACATCCCTCCCGTGCAGGTCATGGGGACACCAGCTAGCAGAGGACAGATTCTCTCGCAGTGCACAAAAGAAGATACACAGAGGGATGTGTACACTCTGAAGACAGCTAAGATTTGGGATGCACCTCGCAGGCCTGCTTTGCCAATCTGCCAGAAAGGCAGCGGCTGTGTATGCCGTGGGACTTTCCCACAGGACGGCAGCACTTGCTGCCTAAGTAATTAAAAATAAGAGGCTGTGAAAAAGGCAGGTGCAACAGCAGGAAGCCGCAGTTACACGAAGGGATCTGCTGTGGAATTCCACAGCCTGCCCCAGAGGAGGAGTCACCTCCATGCCAAGACTCACCAGTGGGAATGTCCAGCTTAACCAGGAAGGGCCACTTCCACTTCCCTAGTCATGCAGACACAGATCCTTTCACCTCTTTTCTGAGTATATAACAATGGAGCTGAGCAAAGTGGGGTCTGAAAGACACTTTCATCCTGTTAAGTAACTTCTGCTGGTAACAGATTACATCACACCTTACACAATATTTCTAGGGTCACTGATTAACAAATTGTGCTTTACCATCAAACTTCTGGTACTTTACTAGGATGGGAAAATAACCCCAGATGGCAAGAAAGTATCCTCACCAAGACTCTACTGCATGATAAGAACACACATTTCTCTTCCTAGTCCCTCTACAGATTGTAATGACTGTAACTCTAACTCCATCTGGAAAGGTATGCACTGTCACAAGACGGGTAGAAAATCACCAAGTAACGGCTATGGATCTTTTTTTCCTCTAGATATGAGTAGGGATATGAATAGAGTGTTCATGGAATCAGCCCCAGAGAAACAAGTTTCTCACTATATATGAAAGAGAATGTAAATTAAAATTTTAGCATACAATACATTAAATGAAAAAATGCAAAAATAATAGGATGCAAGAGCTCCATGTATAACACGGGCACTGAATTCACAAAATTTGTGATTTTAAGGTGAGGGGGGAAAAAGCATTGAAAAAAATAGATTTCTATTTTTAAACAAAAATGTTTATTTGAAGAACACTAGTAGGTAGCTAAGGGAAAAGAAGTCTTCCTAAATTCAGACTTCAAGTTCTTAGGTTTTAAACTTCTAGTTTAAACTTTTAGTTTAAAACTGAAGAAATATTTAGGACATCTGCAGATGGGGACCTCTGTAAGAATACAAGTGCACTACCAGAGGAACAGCATAGTATATTTTTTTATTTAATTATAATAGAATAGTGTGGCTTGGAAGGGACCTTTAAAGGTCATCTGCTCCAGCCCTCTGATCATTTTTGTGGCACTCCTCTGGTCTCACTCCAACAGATCCCTGTCGTTCCTGTGCTGAGGGCCCCAGAGCTGGACGCAGTACTCCAGGTGGGGTCTCATCAGAGTAGAGGGGCAGAATCACCTCTCTCGACCTGCTGGCCACACTTCCTGTGATGCAGCCCAGGATGCTGTTGGCTTTCCGGGCTGTGAGCACACGTTGCCAGCTCATGTCCAGCTTTTCATCCCACCAGCACATCCAAGTCCTTCTCATCAGGGGTACTCTCAATCCCTTCACACCCCAGCCTGTATTGATACTAGGGGTTGCCTGGACCCAGGGGCACTTGGCCTTGTTGAACCTCATGAGGTTCACACAGGCCCACCTCTCAAGCCTGTCCAGGTCCCTCTGGATGGCAGCCCATCCTTAATTATCCTTCATAAAAATTTATCTCAGTCTACACAGGGTAACTGGGTAAGGCAACCCATTGCTAACCCAATGTTAGCAGTAGATAAAATTACTTTTGTTCTTCTACCTGGTAACAAATATATTTATTAGCTGGTTTGTGACACAATTCCTGACTTCTGTCCAAGGAGAGTTTTGACTCATTTCTTATTTCTTCATCTTCTTACCTCCAGTATTTTTCAGTCATCCCATTTCCTACTAGCAAAACTAAATCTAAACTGGGGATATGCAGCCTACAATTATTACTCATATTTGCTAAGCTTCCACTCATATAGCTCTTTCTCTTAAAATTTTCCTGTAATATTTCTTCTGCTACCTTACACTAGATAATGCACTTTGGCTTCCTAAACAGTTATGCTGGAACGTCAGGCTTATACTCCTCAATTCTCTGGCCACTCCACCAGCATAAGGCAGAGCAGTCTGGGAATTAAACCAAACAGTACCAGCTGCACATGTCCTCACTGGAGTATTTATCAAGTAAAGACACTTTTCATTACACAACTACTAAATGTGTTTGTAAATACAGTGCTCCCTCCACTTGTACTCAGACAAAGGAGTCTTCAGATGCCGCCACGGTTCCCGCAATGTGTTTGTAAGGCCTCCCCAGAGCGTAGTTGTTTGTACTTCACTACTCACATAAACCAGCACAGTCACTTTATTTATCCAGTGAAAGCAAAGCTCACTCCATAAACCAAATGTCCATCCTGCAATATTTTTGAATTAAAATAAAAATTAAATTGTCACCAAAGAATGTTAAGAGGCAAATACAAAAATCCTCAAAAATTCTATGAAAAATCACTAGGATAGTAATTTCATTTTGTAAATACAGAGAGTGGCAGGGATTTTTTCCAAAGAAATATGGTTTTCAGAATCCAAACAGCAGCATTTCTCTGAACCTGGGATAATTCCTGGTCTCGTTGCTGCCATCACAGCTGTACCAGTCTTGTGTTACTCCTGAATTTTAGAGGAGAGCAGCACTGAAACTGTCAAAGAAACTGTCTGATTTAGTCAAATGCTGCTGGGATCCCAAAGATCCCACTTCTCATTTAAAGAGTTCATATACACATTTTTCAGTGTTTCCAGTGGAAAAACTGCAAAATTTCTGTTACTTGTTTTGGCTTTTTATTCATTACTTTTTCAAGCCAGTTAGACACTGCAGCTAATTTCATCTTTCCACGTAGAGTAATAACAGTACATCAGTACATCAGCTGTTTATCACCATCTGCTGTGAAAGGGATGATGGATCACAGCTCCAGGAGTCAGTGTGTCTAGGAAGAGTTAATATATCCAGCAATAGCTGCTGGTTTTGGCCAGCTTCCTATCTTTCCCTGCCCATTAGATCTCTGAACTTCCTTTGCACTGCTGAGCAGGTGAACTGGGATACCTAGATGTGTTTTCCAGTCCATGCTGTTGAGCAATCTTGGATCAGGAGTTCCCTCAAGTGACAAATGCAGAGGAAAGTCTGAGTAGCAGACTTTTGAACAGATCGTTCCTTCTAGGGACTGGGAAGAAATCTCTGTCCTGACATTTCAGGACCAGAGTGCTGCCTGCCCAACAGCTGTGAGCAGCCCATATTGAGGACAGAAGTGGGATTGGACCAGAGACAGGATTTTGTAATTACAATGTCAGTAAGCAAGAAACTCAACCATATTGAATTATATCAGCAATTCCTACATCAAATAAAAAAGTGCAAAGTGCCTGACACATGCACCACTGCTAAGCAGAAGCAGAATATTATCCTTTCCAATCTCAAGCACTACAGAGAGTAAACTGTAGTCATCTCGGCCACCACGCAAATAGAAAAGGGGGGTCTATCGGCTTTCCCAGCCCATGCCTCTCCAGTATATGCACAACAATTATTTGTTTGAGCACTCCCACACCTGTCCCTTTTTGCAACCAAAACCATAGGTGGCTTTAAAGGAGAGGAAAATCCTACCTCTCCTCCTCTTTTCATTTCCAGCCAGAATCTTCAAGAATTTTTGCTAGTCACACTGAACTAGCCTTGCTCCTTTGAAATCCACACAGAAAAGTAGAGGAAAAATAATCTCTCTTCCACTCCCCTTCTTCTTCCTCACACTCACATATCCACACGTGTTCCTCCATAGTCCCCTTCTAACATAACACATGAGAAAGAGAAGGGATCCTATTGTCTCTTATTTCATTGTGCTTTGAGAGAATACGGAATCAGAAAAGCTCAGGTCTAAACTGGACCACAAGGACAAGAGACCCACATGAATGGCAGCTAAACCAGGGAGCTGTTTTCTTACACAGTGATGTTATCTGGACAGCTTGTGGCAGAGTGGTAAACCAGATCAAATAAAAGGGGAAAAAAAAAGAAGCTCCAGAAAAGTAGAGCTGATAGTCTGGTGGGACTGGCTGAAGGTTTAGCTAATTTAAGAGGTGCAGATTGAAGATGTAATACGGCAAGGAATCATAAAAAAGCCTTCTAATTCAGCCTGTACTTAATTGTTTTAAAATTCTTTGTGGGCTAGACCAGACTGTGACTAAACTGTTTAAGCAGGGTCTTAATTGGCATAGGAACAGCTGATAATGTCAAACCAATGACTTTGTACACCTAAGACTGTAGCGAACTGTAGAATTGTAGTATAATGTGAGGAAAAACCCAAGTTTCACAAGCCTAGGAGAAATTAGTGGGAAGAGCAACCTTCAGACATATAATGGTTCTAGGCTGCTAGATCTAAACATTTGGAGAACTTACCTTAGTCACCCAAACAATCCAGGCAAGCAAGCTGTTTGCTGCAATGGATGTGGGGAAAGCATGCTGCATTTCCAGCAACACCCACATCCACCCTCAATTAAGGATCTTCACATAACAGAAACACCATATTTAAGGCAGTGCATACAGTAGGACACAAGCTTGGAACATATTTAGAAGCTTGCCAAGTTTTCTTGCAAGTGAAAACTAGAACCAAAGTTGAAAGACGTGGAGAACAGAACTTTCCACAGGCCCCAGGTGTGTTATGAGAGTGGACAGTTCAATCTCCCTTTTCTTGTCCCCTTTCTTCAGTTCCCTCATTCGTCTGCTTTTCAACACCTGTCTAAGCCACCTGGCATCAGCTGAGACAATGCCAAAATAAGCCTGTAATGCACATGGGGGATCATCTATTTCACTTGCTCTATAGAGAATACACACACATTGTTTTCAGGAAAGTGTGGACTCTGAAAGGCTGAGCTATTCCACCATCTGCACTGAAGGTTGGGGTCTTTAATGCAGTAAGTGGCATCAACTACCAAAAAACAAGGTGCTGCTCATATTTACTCACCAATTTTTTTCTGCATAGCATTGCAAGAGTTCTTAAGTGGTTGCTTTTCAACACACTGTTGACAATACTGAGGTTTTTGGTGATTTTTAAAAAAAGGAATTAAATCCTTGGAGGAATTAATAATTTAAGTAGTTGGCTAGGTGACATAAATTTATTGAATTGTGGGCCAGTTAATACATTCGATGCTCTCCTTTAAGCACAGAAGGTGGCACTTGTTTTGTGTCTATCAGGCAATAAAGCCATAAAAAGAACTAGGCTGACAGATGAGAGTGTGCACAGTTTGGCATCAAACACCTTGATCAGATAATATCATTACTTTACAAGCATCGTGTGCTAGCCCAAGTAACAGTTCCAGGGCCACAGTGATTTAAAGGAACTTGCAAACAGAATAAGATGCCCTAAATATGCCATAGAGATAAATGCCCATTTTTAGTTTTTTTAAACCTATGTATAAATTAGATTATTTAGGAAGTTAAAAAAAAAAAGTGGAGGTATAGCTTTTAGACATTTTCCCCTTCTCCTTTCCACTCAGATCCCCCATGATAACCCATGATAGCTGTCATTCACTCACTCCTGCCAAGTCCAGGAAGATAAAAAGTGTGATAAAATAGTAGACCTGCTAACATGCTTTGCTTTGTGTTAGCATGGTTACTTTGTTTCTCTGTATTCGACAAGCCAATTTGTGTCCCGTTTTGCTTCTACTGCACAAGCAGAGACATTCTGTGCCCATTTCCATGTTACTTTTCAGAGGGTGGAACTAATCACTTCTACCTTTACCTGCTTGGCAACTGCATCAGTACATATGTTGTGTTACTACATTACAATACAATATGACTGTTAGTTGTATTTCCTTTAAACAGGCCTACATATGTGATGCCTACATATGTGATGATTCTCATGTAAGTAGAGTGACAGCTGTAAAGTAATTAATAAATGCTCCCCCTCCCGCCCCAGCTTTATTTCCACACCTGTGGACTTTGCTTCAAATACTCTACAGGTTCATAGTTTACACTAGAATTTGAATAGCGTGCTGACCTATTGTTATCTTAAATACACACAACTTAAAAGTTGCAATGAAAAAGACTATTAAATTGAGAGTTCCTATTTCCCTTCTGTTCCCTTGCAATGGAGGATCCTAAAAAATAGTTCCTTTTCCCTCTGTATGCGACCTATTGTGCCTTCCCCTGTTCATTCTCATGTAGTTCATGTACTCAAAAGGGTCAGATCCCCAGAGAGAGGGAAGCTCCAGGTACATTTCTCTCAGCATTACCCCATTTCAACATATGCAAGAGAAAACATCAGACTGGCACTGCTGCTGCTCCCCTTACAGGGCTGACCTCCCAAATACATCATTCTGGATTTAGTGATATACATTTAGTGATACACATACTGGTGGCCACATGTAGCCCTCAGTAAAACAGGAAAGAAGTTTTCTTTCTGAGTGCTCAGAGAAAGTATGTTTAGAAAAAGACTTTTTGCTGGAAGTCCACCTTTGCATAGTAACATAACAGAAATGGGCCAAGAGACCCAGAATGCCTTGCAGGTACTGGCATGTTCTAAAAAGAGAAAAAAGGTTCCTCAATCAGACACCTTGTTTTTCTGTTGGGATATCAGTATTCCTCAGCACCACTCCTTCCTTAAATTTCTCCTTTTGAGAAAGCAAATTCTTGGGAAACAAATAAATTAGTATCTCTGTAGAATCTGCTGGTATCCCAGACCTAGGCTTAAAGAAAATGCAAGGGATGCGGAGTTCTACATTACACAGTATCAAATACTCCTTTAGTCTGACTAAAGCTGTGGGTTTTTTTCTTAGACCGTATGACTGGTAGAATCGTAACTCTACCAGTGTTGAAAAGATGAGGGCTGTGCAATTTTCATCCTGTGATGAGGCAACAGTTCTTCCATAAAAATAAAAGTGCCAGCACTGTGATGGATCTGCAGCTGAGAGAATACCCTCTGTGTACCATTTTAGCTCTGGTTCTCTGTGCACATCTTCAGAAATATTCGATATCCCCCTCACCTCTTCCCCTCCCCCTTTCACTTTCTGCAGTTTTTGATTAAGTATGTGCTCAACACTTGCAATCTGATATCTAAATCCCATCCCTCAGTGCGGCTACACTACCATTCTATTAAAACTATGTTGCCCAGCTACACACTGCTCCCCCTTCTATCAGAAAGATGTCACAGTTGTACTAAAACCTCCCTTTACAAAGTCACATCATTTCTTTAGGTTCAGCTACAGCTGGATCTTTCTTTCAGCCAGGGTACTATCAGCCACTCCACACTGTTAGGCAAGTAGCAGCTGGCTAGACAAGGCTCTTGAAAGGTCATTGTAAATATTAATGATCAGTCAGAACTATCCAGTTAGCTACAGCAACAGAAAAGTGTCGCACTTGACCTTTATGCAATAGGAAGAAATTATACTGTAGCGGCATATTATCAACGTAACTTGCTCTTCATATCACCCACTACACTCCCAGCTTCTTTACAGGAAAACAAAGAACAACGATCCACATTGTCAGATTCTGAATCATCAACATATTCTTGGTACTGTCAGAGTATCCACAGAAGGAAAACAAGAAAAGAAAGATTAAGTAACCTCCACAAGGTCCCTAACATCCAGCAAAGAGTGAACTCAGAGATAAGAATCCCAAATCTTTCAAAGATACCTCCCTGATGGAGGCAAAGAGAGAAAAAGCCGTTGATTTAAGCGTGACCTTGCCCAAATGAGGTCTCAGCCCCAAATCCTTTTGCAAAATGGAAACCTCGACTTTACCAAAAACATCTGGACCACTACATAACAAAATCAGGAAATGGAGTTTCTTCTGATATATGAGATGCATTTAACAGTTTCACTCTGCAGCTGTTACCGTCACTCTTCTGGTAGAAGCATTAACAATACCTCTTCCATCCCAGCCATATTCATTATTTTTCCACTATTGTGACTGTTTCAGCTCTTGAAAACTTATTCACCTCTTTCTCACAGCTAGTGGCATTTTTTCATTGCTACCCAACAATCAGAGTGCAATATTTATCATGATACTTCGCCTATGTCTCTGATATAAGCCCTGAGCATATGAAAGCGGTGCATATGCCACTCTGGCTCATACTGACGTCCCATTTTGTTTTCACAACACATCTCCTACTTCATCTGTAAAAGCTTCCATTTTTGTTCACAGTATCGCATAACCCAGCTGCTACTTTGTCTCAGAAATTGGAGTTTTTTGACATTTTCTTTCCAGTGCACTGTTTCCACTCCTTCAGTCACATAAGAGAACCAACTAGTCTGTCAAAATATTTTGCCTCCTGCTGCTCTCTGAACACCTCTACTAATGTAACACAATTGGGGTTGGATCTACAAGAATGTAATAATAAAAAACATATTCCCAATAGTTACATCTGCAAGAAACTAATTTTGCCACATTACACAACTAAAATACCTACACACAAATGCAAAATGTGCTTAGTGCTCCAAGGGCCTCTCTTCCCATGCTCCTCTTTCCACTACTCAGCAAGAGAAAGACATGCAGGCCCCCCCAGAACTGCAGCTGGACAAACAGAAGTAACTGGGGTTGGTCTCTTCTCCCAAGTGACAAGCAATAGGACAAGAGCCTCAATTTGCACCAGAGGAGGTTTAGATTGGATATTAGGAAAAATTTCTTCACCGAAAGGGTTATCCAACATTGGAACAGGCTGCCCAGGGAAGTGGTTGAATCACCATCCCTGGAGGTATTTAAAAGACAGGGAGACGTGGTGCTTAGTCACATGGTTTAGTGGTGGACTTGGCAGTGCTAGGTTCACGGTTGGACTTGATGATCTTAAAGGTCCCTTCCAGCCTGGACGATTTTATGATTCTATGATTCCAACTGCAATGCCTACTAGTGAGCTAACAGCCCGCTTGGCACTCCCACAGCACTGCAGTACCAGAGTCAAGCATCAATAAAGATTAGGGATCCAGGAACTGGGTCTCGCTACAGTCTGCTGTTACCCCCATCTTTTACTGCCTTCTCCCTCCTCGCTCCTGTTAGCAGGAGGCATTGATTTAATTCTCCTTGAGGACAGGGAAGCTTTGAACCAATACCTCATCTCTTCCACAGGCTGCGTAGCTACAGAGTGGGAGGCCCAGCCTTCATGTGACTGCCCTGCTTGAATGTGCCCCAACCTCCACTTCCTAGTCAGGGCCCACAAGGACCTAATGGCCTCAGGCAACCTAGCTGGGGACCCGCACCCACTCCTTGCCATGGGCCCAGGGGCTCCAGCTCAGTTCAGTTCAGGGTGCCTCATCCAGCCCTGTCCTAGTCAGACCCTCTCTGCAGGCACCTTGGCTCCAGCCTGGCCTTGGGTCCTTTCTCCTCAACGGACCTTGGACACACACTGCTAGAGGATCCAACTCCAGCCCCGCCTCCAGCCCTGTCTCCTGCTGCTCCCAGCTGGACCCTGGACCTGCCTCAGCCCCAGCCATGTTGGGGCTGTCATCAGAGCCTGTCACCTGCCCCCAGCTCTGCCCGCCCAGCTCAGACCCCAGTGGACAGCACCCCATCAGCAAGGGCATGGCCTCCGGTGGGGTCACCCCAGCTCAGCGC
Organism: Limosa lapponica baueri; assembly: GCA_002844005.1. Taxonomy (NCBI): domain Eukaryota; kingdom Metazoa; phylum Chordata; class Aves; order Charadriiformes; family Scolopacidae; genus Limosa; species Limosa lapponica. The sequence continues at coordinate 301,523 of KZ505699.1, forward strand.
CCCTTCTAGAGCACCCCCACTGGCATGAGAGGGAGGGTGTGGGGGAAACAGCAGAGGCAGAGATCACAAGGACGAAGACAGTTTGACAAAATTGCATCCCAGCCTCCAGTGGGTTCTCCCTCCCAGGGCTAGCACACTTGACAGCTCCTTTGAGCCAAGCATCTGTTAGCTCCTGCCTAGTCCAAGAAAACGCAAATCCAGCTATAACTCAGAGACTAATGAATTCTCTAGCATTTGCTGCTGCCAAAACTCAGGGCTGCCTGCCCTCTACAGTGTTATTTTTTCCTCTAATGCTAGATCACCCTGGAATGGATTGCGCTACTTACATTAACCACAGGACTGCTCATGCTGTAAATTAAAGATCCCTTTCTGTAGCTTTGCATCTCCTGCTCTTTGTGTGCCACAAATCCCTCCAGCTGTGATGTTGATATACCAACCACTTGGCAAATAATTTGCCTAGAAACATACTTCTACAGCTACAGCTGTGTCCATAGCTAACTTGCTGTCACAGCTTGAGTCCGTAATCCTTCTATGCTCTTTTGAAGCTAGCACAGGATTGTCAAATGGCTAACTTTCTCTTCTGCTCAGTTGTACAAGCAAACAGCAAGGTACTTTAAAAAAACTTTTATCCTTGCACTCTTTTCTTCCAGCTCTCTGGCAACTACTGAGTCTGTAAGGCCTGGCATCTACAGTATTGGCATAAGATACACAAACGAGGTGTCTTGTACTCCAGGGGGCCTACAGGAGAGTTGGGGAGGGATCTTTATCAAGAATGTAGTGATAGGATGAGGAGTAATGGTTATCAACTGAAAGAGAGGAGATTTAGATTATATATCAGGAAGAAATTCTTTAGGGTGAGGGTGGTGAGGCACTGGAACAGGTTGCCCAGAGAAATTGTGGATGCCCCATCCCTGGAGGTGTTCAGCGCCAGGTTGGGTGGGGGTTTTGAGCAACCTGGTCTAGTGGGAGGTGTCCCTGCCCATGGCAGGGGGGTTGGAACACAATGGTCTTTAAGGTGCTTTCCAAGCCGAACCGTTCTATGATTCTATACTCTACCCTTGTCCTTGCACAACACATCAGACCAACAGTCCCAGTGGCTGCCCCCTTTCTGCTCTCATTTTTGAAAGCAGGACTGTGACAAATCCTCCTCTCTCAAGCAGTAAAACTGAGGTCTGATTACTTTCTCTCTCACACTGCAGCTTTCTCTCTTGTGGTGTTGCATCTTTGTTGCTCTCTTTTTTATTTTGTTTTTGGATTGCAGTCAGTACTTTTAATACCACAAAAAGATGAACAAAATCAGTCATAACAGCCCCGCTAGCCAGAGCAGCAGCAGTAACGCTGTACTTAACCTTTATTTCAATATGAAAGCAGTTTGGTTACAAAAATACTTTTTTTTTTCCCTAGAATGCTGCAACACAACTCCGAGCAAAACTAAATACCTTTTTCTGTAATTTCAACTGTTTCAATAAACAAAAAGTAGTATACAATCTTTCTAACTGCTCACTTCGAGAGCACCAGCCACAGAAACCAAACAGCACCTCTCACCTTTGTACAGAACATCCTCCTGAGTGCAATCTAATTCAAGGTATGTAAAAAGTATGCTGCCAGCCCCACCACACACCCTTGAGTTAATCTCCTCCAGAGACCCACAGCTGGAGCAGGCTAAGCATTCACTGGCATAATCATAGGAGAACATTTTCCTGTAAGGATAACCTGCCTATCAAATCACACCAAGGAAATGTCCTAGAGACAGTCTGTCCTCTGACCATTCCTAGTTCAACCTAGCTCATGCTTTATTTCTGGTCACATCGCTTCATGACAAGAGATACAGTACAAATATGGAAAAGGTGTCCTCAGATCTCCAACATCCAGAATGGTTTTCATGACATGAAAATGGCAGTGTTTGTCAGCACCTCCTTCCCACCTGTACCACCTCTTTCTCTGTCACCAAAATGCCAGTCAGAACATAACCTGAAGAAACGACAAACAATCCTCTAAGGATGTGGTATGCAAAGCAGCCTTGAGAAAAAAACACGAGCCATAGAGACAAAAGTAACTATAAAATAGCTGAGAAATTATACTTTTCCTCATTAGTCTCGTGGACAGCTTACCAACGGGTACTACCTTCCATTTCAGTATGAATCATGAGAGCAAGAACGAGCCACACAGGAGAAAGAGGCACCTGGGGACCTGCTATCACCATGGTAATGCAGGCACACCTTCTCAGCAGCCATAGTTCTACTTGTCTCAGCAGCAGCCAGCAAAACTTCTTTTTTTTCCCAGATTATAATTCAGACACTGCACAGAAGCAAGAGAAGCCCCTCCCTTTACTCTTCATGTGATATTATGGTCTGAACAGCTTTTATACTGCATGAGGTAGATGGGAATCAGCCACCAGGGCAAAGGTATGCAGGCACCTGCACCCCTCCACCTTAAGCACCCTGCTGAAGAACCCCAGTCTTAAAAAGTTGCCTGGAGAAGCAAGGCTTGCAGACTATAAGTGGTCTGTGAGATAGTAAGAGCTGACTTGCGACATGACAACAAGGTAAAAAATAAAAACGTATACCTAAATCATGTAAAGAAAACTAAAACATGCACAGAAATCATAAAAAGTGCTAAGAAAGTGGCTGGCTGTTCACTAGCAAGGCTTGGCACCTCAAGAAAATGAAGAACCAATGGAAGTAAAGCATCGGGTCAGTGAGGGATCACTGAGGACTTCGTTCTTTGAACACAAGCTGTCCTGCCTTCCCCAGATGGGAAGGAACAGCCAGAGTCTTGTGGAAGGCCGCCTGGCCCACTACCAACCAGGCCCTTGCTTGAGTCAAACGGCTGCTATTGAGCGTGGGGGCTGTGCCACTTTGCAGGGCGCCAGGTCAGTGAGAGATCACTGAGGACCCCCAACCCTCCTGAAGCATGGGTGCTACCGTCTTGTTGAGAGGCCCCCACCCCAGGCACGGGATGAGGAGGGGGCTGGAGCCCAGGGTTCATGAGGGGTGCTGGAGGGTGGTCCCTGTGTCCAAGGGGCAGCCTTCTCTTGGGCAAGAAACATGGCAGACAGGAGTGAGCGCCAGGAAAGGGGCCCTCAGCCCCATCGACCCTCCTCCTTCTCCCAACATTTGGGCATGTTGCAGGCCACAGGCCCTCCATGACCAAACCTGCTGAGTTTGGCCACCCCCACCGGCCACGGTCACAATGGACATCACAGTGGCCTCCTGATGTCACCAGCCACCTCACTGCCTGGTGCTCGGGACCTATAAAAGCAGGGGCCTGTGCAGCTGGTCCACAGTTCGCCGAGCTTCCCGGCCCTCGGATGCCAAGCATGCTTGGAAGGAAGAGGAGCTGCAGCAGCAAGGCGGGTGGCTGCCTACCTTGGTGTGGGATGCCACAGAGCTGCTCCCTGCAACTGCAGATGGGGGAGGCACTTCCCAGGAGCAGGAACTGCAACCAGCCAAGGAGGAGGAGGAGGAACATCACCCCTCCTGGCACAAGTGCGACCGACCTCAGGTCTGCAAACGACGGCAGGCAGCACATGGCTGTAGGCCTACCAGGAAACGGCGTGGAGCCCAAGCGCATCTGCCTGCCAGGGAGCAGCTGGAGCAGTGTGGCAGGTGGCTGCCCACCTTGGTGTGGGACGCCACAGAGCTGCTCCCTACAACCGCGGAGGAGGAAGGTACCTCCCAAGAGTAGGAAGCCCGATCAGCGGAGCAGGGGGAACAACATCACCCCTCATGGCAGAAGCCTCATCGTCCTCGCTTCTGCGAGCAACGGCGTGCAGTGCACGGCTACAGGCCCACCAGGGAATGGCGTGCAGCCCAAGCGTGTCTGCCTGCCAGGGAACAGTGGGACACCCAGGCATGGCCATGACCTGGCACTCAATGCACCAAGGCACAACGTGCAGGCCGCGGGTGTCAATCCACCAACACATGGTGTATGGTCAACGGCTGCCAATACACCAGGCAGCAGCGTGGAGCCCATGGAAGTGGACCCACCACAGGACCAGGAAGAACCCATGGAAGTGGATCCACCTCAAGACCAAGAACAACCAATGGAAGTGGATCCACCTGCACAGCAATGACCTGGCACCACACCCTGGCTCCTTCCCTGAGACAGCCTCCCAGCAGCGCCTGGCCAGCTTCCTACAGGTGGTCCAGCCTCCACACCCAACATGAGCTGGGAGAAAACAAACTCTATGGACATCCTGCAGGCTCACCTGCAACATCTCCCACCAATAAACACTTCTGTTGTGGATTGTCAAGGGTTGCATGGGCCCTTCTTTCCCATCCCATCCCATCCCATCCCATCCCATCCCATCCCATTCCACCAGCACCACCACTTGTGAAGAGGTGCCATCTCTTCTGCATTGAGCCCCAGAGGAGAGGGAGAGGGCCTGGCTTCCATCGAGCCGCTGCCTTCCACAGATGGCAAGGGACGCCCAAAACCTTGTGGAAGGCGGCCTGTCCCACTACCACGCAGGCCCTTACTTCAGACCATCACCAGCATCAGCCCCACCACTGACCTGAGGCACACCACCGCTAGAAGCTGCCCCACTCGGGGGATTTGTCCTGCTGAGCACAAGGCAGTGGACCTCCCACCATGTAGTCCCCCTTCTCCTGTCCACACAACACCCAGCTGCATGTCCTGGAAGGTTGTGCCATGGGCCTTGCTGAAGTCAGAGTAAATGGCAGTAGCTGCTCTGCCCTTGTCCTGCTAGGACAGTCACCTCCTCAAAGCAAGGCTCATGTTGGTCCCGGCACAACTTGGCCTTGGTGAAGCTGTGCTGGGTGTTCCCTGATGTCACCTTGTCCTTCATGTGCCTCCCAGTTATCTTCGGGCAGATATGGTCCGTAGTCTTCCCGTACAATGAAGGGAGGGTGATTACCTAGTTGTTTCTGGGATGTTCTTTTTTGCCTTTATTGAATATGGGCCCAATGCCCACCTTTTTCTAGTGCTTAGGAATCTTCCTTGATTATCATAACCTTTAATGTGACAGACAGCAGCCTTCTCGGTGACTTCCACCAACTCCGTCAGGACCTTTGAATGTAGCCTCCTTTCAGCAGTTGGACTTGTGCACACACATTTGACTTACCCACACCCTAACTGTCCGTTTCTTCTGTAGGCAATGCTTCATTTCACAGATTCTGTTAGTAGGCTTGGGAACTGTGATGCTTGAGGACAGTCTTTACTCCTGGGAATTGAGGGAAAGCTTTATTCCACAGTTTATAGATCTGATTTCTTCTTCCTGATGGCTCTCATCGCCTTGTATGTGATACTGGCATTTTTCTCTCTTCTGACTTGGACAAATTTATTTCCTTTCAAAGTGGAACAGATCATTCCATCTCCTTGGTTACAGCAGGTAAGTCTTTGATTCCCTTCAACTCTTTCAAAGCTGCCATGATGTCACAACAGCTGCATCTTATTTTCTCCCACTTGAGGATATTTGCAGAATTTATTTTTTTTTGCCAACAATACCCCTAGCCATACACATAGCAACATCACCAGCTCGTGATTAAATTCTGATGTCTCTTCCATTGCAAAAAGATAGTTTTTGAAAAGAGCAATACAAGGATTTCATTCAAAGTTCTCCATTATTTCCAATCAGACTGTAAACAGAGCAAGATGTGCTAACAAACTGCTATCTTAACTATTTTTATATTGATCCAAGATTGAAATTGTTTTCCTCACCTAATACCAGGTAGAAAATCATCCTTTTTATCTCCCACATGCACTTCGCTATTATTAGTTTTGGTGTTAAGAACAAGGAATGGCTTGTGTCAAGAAAAAATAGTTTGATTTCCCCCTAGTTTGCATCCTTACTCTCTTTAGCATGATACACCACATGGTCCCATTTCTACTATCTACTTCCCAAGTATTAATGATCAAAAAAATTTCAAAGCTGGTCTGCTTTTTCTAGCTGTGCTCCTCTCACTTCAAAACAAGATGGGCATCACGTGCACAGCATTCTTTTAGCTGCACACTTACATACGTGTAAATAGTGGAACATGTACAGATCAAGCTAGGCTTAACAAGGGGAACAATTTGCTTTTGGGCTCTGATGAGTCAGACTTTTGGTAAAATACTGGCAGGTTCTTGCAACTAGAAAAGTTTCAAGCTCCATGGCTCTATCTTGTATTAAAAGAAACATAGCCATTCTACATCATTTGCTTTGCTACCCTTTTCCTTCCGAGAAACTTGGATATACCGCAAGATAGGTGTGGTCGAATTTTTATTCCCTAGTTAGTCTGCAACGGTAGCCTAACTGGAATTGTTCACCAACAGTATTGCCTGAATGTTTTAGGGGTCATTGCTCTCCAAAAGCTGGTTAAATAACTACCTTAGTTCCGGGGACCACATATTATTTATTTCAAACTTTCCCACTGAATAACACATATTTCTAAAACATAACAACAGTAGACTGTTCAAAAAAAACCAAAAAACCCCAAACTAAAATTCCTAAAACATGCAGGCACACAAAGATTATTTGGGCCTTACAGTACAACTTGGACAGCTTATAGTATGCTTTCTAGAAGCTCCTGCTCTGATTTAACATGCACAGAAAAGGCTCTGTGCCCAATCACACATTTGCCAATTCTGATCAAGTAATTTACCTACCTCGGAACTTCAGGAAAACATTCTCATGCTTGAGAAGAAAAAAAGAAAACCACAACTTAGAAACCATTACTGAAGAGAAATAGGTATCTTCAGATTAGATCGAAGATCTGATTTTATTTCCAAGGAGAAACATTCCTGAACAACAAAAGAAAGAAAAAAAGAGGAACACTCACTATAATGCCACAAGAATGTGTTCTATCCTGGAGTGCTCAGTCTTGTCACAAATCTCAGAGCTCACTGGATATCCCTCAACAATGTACTTATCCCACCAGATTACAGCTTTCACAGGACAGATAAGGCATGAATCACTGCCATCGAACCGCAGCATCAGTTGTTAGAGCTCTAACTTAGGAAATGGGATTCACAGGTTCTACTCTTTCCTCAATTTTTTGCACAATCCAAAAGCAAACCTGCTACACCACTTAGACACACACAAGTCTAAGGCGCCAGGATACCGAGGGAGCTGGCAGAAGTGCTCACCAAGCCGTTTTCAAGCATTTATCAGTAGTCCTGGCTAACCAGGGAGGTCTCAGTGAACTGCAAGTTAGCAAACATGATGTCCATCTACAAGAAGGGCTGGAAGGGGGATCCGGGGAACTACAGACCTGTCAGTCTGACCTTGGTGCTGGGGAAGGCTATGGAGCAGGCCATCCTGAATGCCAACGCATGACACGTACAGGATAACCAGATGATCAGGCCCAATCAGCATGGGCTTATAAAAGGCAAGTCCTGCTTGGCTAACCTGATCTCCTTCTATGATGAGGTGACTCGCTTAGTGGATGAGGGAAAGGCTATGGATGTTGTCTACTTACACTTTAGTAAAGCCTTTGACACAATTTCCCCACAGCATTCTCCTGGAGAAACTGGCTGCTCATGGCTTGGATGGGCATACTCTTTGGTGGGTAAAAAACTGGCTGGAGGGATGGGCCCAAAAGGTTGTAGTGAATAGAGTTAAACCCAGTTGATGGCCAGCCACAAGAGGTGTTCCCCAAGGCTCAGTACTGGGGCCAGTTCTCTTTAGTATCTTTGTGAATGATCTGGATGAGGGTATCAAGTGTACCTGCAGTAAGTTTGCAGTTGATACCAAGTTGGGTGGGAGTATTGATCTGCTTGAGGGTAGGAAGGCTCTACAGAGGGATCTAGACAGGCTGGATTGATGGGCTGAGGCCAATGGCATGAGGCTCAACAAGGCCAAGTGCTTGGTCCTACACTCGGGTCACAACAACCCCAGGCAGCACTACAAGCTTGGGAAAGACTGTAAAGCTGCATAACAGAAAAGGACATGAGGGTGTCGGTTGACAGCCAGCTGAATAGGAGCCAGCAGTGTGACGGGGTGGCCAAGAAGGCCAACAGCATCCTAGCCTGTATCAGAAATAGTGTAGCCAGCAGGACTAGGGAAGTGATTGTCCCCCTGTACTTGCCACTGGTGAGGCCGCATCTCAAATACTGTGTTCAGGTTTTGGCCTCTCACTACAATAAAGACATCAAGATTGTGACATGTGTCCAAAGAAGGACAACAAACCTGGTGAAGGGTCTTGAGCACAAGTCTTCTGAGGAGTGGCTGAGGGAACTGGGGTTGTTTAGTCTGGAGAAAAGGAGGCTGAGGGGAGACTTTATTGCTCTCTACCACTACCTGAAAGGAGGTAAAGGTGGTAAAGGCAAGGTGGGTGTCAGTCTCTTCTCCCAAGTAATAGGCCATAGGACGAGAGGAAACAGCCTCAAGTTGCACCAGGGGAGGTCTAGGTTGGATATTAGGAAAAATTTCTTCACCGAAAGGGTTGTCAAGCATTGGAAAGGTTGCCCAGGGAAGTGGCTGAGTATTATCCCTGGAGGTATTTAAAATACACGTGGATGTGGTGCCTGGGGACATGGTTTAGTGGTGAACTTGGCAATGCTAGGTTAATGGTTGGACTTGATCTAAAAGGTCTTTTCCAACCTAAATGATTCTACGATTTACTTCTATGATTCTATAAGCAACTATTCCTCAGACAAAGCCTAGGTAATAATTTTTCATAATACAACATATTTAAAATGGCAGCTTGAGTTCTGTGAAATTCAAGTGTGGAAGGATCACTATTCAGCAGTTTCAGGAGAAAGACATTACAAACCAATACAATCCAATTCACGTTTTTGGAGTATGGAAAAGTAGATTTTCTGTTACAATATTAATCTGATATAGTACAGCACCCATCAATACGTTTCTGCTGTTCAGACTTCAAAAGAAAACATGAAAATCCCTATACAACCCAAAATAGTTAAGAGCACAAAAATTACCCTTTCTTCACTATACCAGCACAACTGTTCCCTCTCATAAGCATAGGGTATAACTGAAATTATAGTCCCCTTGGAATGTTTATATCCAATGTCCTCTAAAAACCAGATGAACTTTGATCATAATGAATTAAACTAATTTAATTTATATATTAGGTATTTATATGATGCCTCTTCAGTAATTTCCAGATGGCAGTCTTTAATCATTGGAACACTGAGATTCCTTCACTCCCTGCAGTGTCAATCCCTGCACACGCAAAAAAGAGGAAAAGTAATTCATTTTAAGATACTTCAGTTTCACTTTGAAGTATGTAGGAAAGTTATTTGGAAGATAACAGTTACAGCAAAGGTGGCAATTTCTATTCCTAGTCTTCCATGTATCACAGAAACCAACTCATATCAGGCTTTTATTTCTGGGACTTTGGCCCAAGCAAAGTAGGTATGTCAGTTTGTTTCTCCCTGTTCTTCCATATGTCACATCTACAAACTTCTGTAAAGGAGACAGCTAGATACAGCTTAAGTAGCATTTTTTAAGTTGCTTTCAGTCACCCCTCTACTTCTACTTGGAATCCAAAACCTTTGCATTCAGACTGCCAGTAAAATCAAGAAGTACTTATATCACTTAGTTCCAAAAAAACCCAGTTTTTAAATTGGTGATGTCCACATTTAAGGAGGAGGCTTTTCTGATTAAACAGCATGAATCAATGTAATTTCTACAAATAGATTTGACTGTGGGCATTCATTCACACTTTCTGTGGCAGTTCCTTCAAGATCATTGATTACAATGAAGAAAGACCAGGTGAGTTTATCACAAGGTCTCAAATACAGGGAGGTCAATTAATAATAAAGTACATCCTGTATAAAAAGTCTTATGTGATTCAACACCAGCTTTTGCTGTTTCCTCAGTTTCTTATTTCCTAGGTAGCAAGGTGGATGTCAGTCTCTTCTCCCAAATAAAATTGATAGGACAAGAGGAAACAGCCTCAAGTTGCACCAGAGGAGGTCTAGATTGGATATTAGGAAAAATTTCTTCACTGAAAGGGTTGTCAAGCATTGGAAAGGTTGCCCAGGGAAGTGGCTGAGTCACCATCCCTGGAGGTATTTAAAAGTCATGTAGACGTGGTACTTAGGGACATGATTTACTGCTGTATTTGGCAGTGCTAGGTTAATGGTTGGACTTGATCTTAAAGTTCTTTTTCAATCTAAACTATTCTATGATTTTCTGACTCTTATTCAACTTTAAGTTTTGAATTCCTCTATGGGCTCACCTGCCCTACTCCAAATCATGCGGTGCAGTCTTTTCCCCAAGACTTTTGCAAACAACATCAGTAAGTGAAAATAGGTCTTTTTCTCCTCTACTCACAGTTCTACACCCTAATATCTTCCTTTCTCTCAACAAACCTAGAAGACTCGTTTTTATGTGTTTGGGAAGACCACTACAACAGCACATGCAGCAGGGAGTTGGGGAGCAGGGGAAGGAGGGTTAGCAAAGGGGATGAAAACTCAGTTTCCTTAAATATCCAGACAACCCTGCACTACATAACAACTACAATTGCTGTCCACTGGCTACAAATAAAATGGTGTCCACTTTTTGGACAGGCATTTTTCCAAGAACGAAATTGAGAGAACCAAGTACCAACTCCTAGAAAGGAATTCATATTTCTGTACCAAAACTTTCAAATTTTTGAATTTTTTTTTTTTTGAAAGAGACTTTCAAATTTTTCACTCAAAACAATCAGTTCATTCTGAAGGGGAACACATAAAAAAAGGAACAAATGAATATCCATATTAAAACTTCAGTCTCATCCTTAAAGAAAGACCATGACTGAACTAATCTGAGCCACATAGTAAGTCTGCGTCCAAGTATCTCTTGCCTTTTTGGACCAGCGTCTGCATAAATCAAACATTTGGAAAGTCTTCACTGATTTTTTTTGCAGTCCCACATGAAGTTTTATACAGATTTTACTCCTGCAAGTTTGCTCTTTTACTCCGTCTGCTCCAGAGATACAGATAGAATAACCTATTTTAAAGCTTTCTCTAGCATATGCCAGTGTAAGAGCATCAAAAATCAGATTCACCCATATGTTAACAGGCAGCACAGGGACAGAATTTGTTTCAGGCCAGGAAAATGCCTTCTCTCTTCCCCACTCACTGAAAACCTGCAGACTCTGCAATACTACTGCACGTCATCTAATGTTATTTTTCAAAAGCCTAAGCTAAGAATTTCCTAATTGCATGCTGTGTTTCAGACTGAGCACTCAGATTTATTCTGTCTCCCCTCATTTACCCTGCTAGTGGGATATAAACACTGCCTCCTACCCCAACAGCTGTAGTGGTGGTGTAAGAGGTACATGTCAAAAGTTCCGGAGCAGCTCATGAGACATGGAAATTGGCAGTTCTTTTATATTTTGTCAAACTCTATCACCAGGTGTTTACAATTTTTGTCCCAGGTCTTGACAAGTTTGGTCATTTCAAAACCCAGCTTCTAGAGAGCAGGTTCAAGTGGGAACAGTACCTTTCATTCCAACATAAACCACTGCTTTTTTACATCTTACATTTGTGGAGAATTTGGCCAGACCTGGAAGAAGAGGGGGGAAATTCCAAACCATTTAATATTTCATGATTACATATCAAAAGTACATGATTATTTCTGGTGCAGGATGATTGTGGATGGCAACATGAAACACAAAATATATGACTTCATTATTGACTAGCACCAGCCTAGATTCACAACCAGGTAAAGTGCCAGTAGTGGCATGGGGGCTGCAGTCAAGCTGTGTACCTAGGGCTGTGTATTCTTCAGAGCACTGAAAATCCAGACTGTTTCCTATAATTTTGCCCAAGCTTCTAAGAAGCCTTAGACCAGATCTGTCTGCCAACTCTTGCCAAAGACAAAAAAAAACTGTTACAAAGACATTCAATTGTACTCTTCCGTCTAATCAGTCTTGATGATGTACACAAACATTAAGTCTCGCCTCCATAAGGGCATTCGCTCTGTAACAGAAATTAAACTGAAACAAAGAAAAACAGAGTGATTCCTCCTCAAGCCAATAGAAGAGATCAGGGCTAGGGTCATCAGCAGAGCCCTGAAGTTTTTAGCTCTGCATTTTGCACTTCCCTGTTCCTGGCTCCTCTAGTTCCACGGGCAGCCACATTAACATTGACTCAGGAAACTCACTGGGATGTTCAGCAACAGACACAGGTTGAGGTTCTTTCATAACTCCTTGTCATGAAAAGCCCAATGGAGAAGACCATCTCCATTTTTTTACATGTTTGATGTTTTTACATCTCTCACTAGAAAGTATGATAGAGTTTCTTTACAGGAAAGACAGATGCTAGAGTAAAAGCAAGCAGCCAGCAGATAGCAGCCAACATAATAAAAAATGCAGACTGATTTAAAAGTACTCATTCATTCATATTTTTCCAGTGTAAGATGAAAAACAATGCCAGCTACAAACTCCACATGTCAAATGGTACTCCATCCACCCCACAAGGAATGAGTAAGAAGTCTGCCTGGGAAATACAAGTGTAGACAAATACCATTATTCTAAGAACACAAATAAATGGCTCCACACATAGGCTCCCATTTAATGCTTAATATTGCAATAATACATTTTTTTTGTTGCTTGTCCAGAGGACAGCAATGAAGTAGAAAACAATGAATTAAAAAAGTGTTCCCAATTTTCATTATTCCATCACAAAATTCTAAAATCCCATCCTTAAGTTAAAAGCTTGCACCACTAGTAAAGCCAGAGCAAGCTGTCATGACTGAAAACATATTCTATCCATCCTTTTCAGATGTTCATCGTTGTCTACACCAGATTCCTACCATGACTGCTTAGCCAACAGAAGCAATCATAAGCGTGATTTGTACTCAGCTATAAGTAAAACCAGCCAGCTTGAGGCTGGCTGTGCTCAGATGTGGTCCTCCAGTTGCAGCTCAGATTTATAATATCACTAAACCCAGGTGGTACTCAGCTGCTGTTCACCACCCACTCCAGCCTGCTTTTTCTTCCTCCCAGCAAATGTTATTTCCTTCTCAGACATGCTGGCACAGCCTGGAAGAACCCAGTTCAGCCAAAATGACCTGAATGGTCCAATAAGAGCACAAGCTCACATGGACAGAAACCCCTGTGGGCTGGGCCTGGGAACGAGTGCCTGACCAAAGGCTTGAAGAGCTTCAGCCAATAAATAGGCCCTAGGAATCAGAGTGGGTTTCATGGGATGGCTGACAGGAGCTCATGGCTAGCGTGTATGGAAAGGACCAGTCCCATTCCCAGTCACATGTCCCCACCCCTTCCCTTGGACAAGGTCTGGCAATGAATCATCTCACTATGGGGTTAAAAGAGCTCAGTGAACAAATGCAAAACTAACCGCCAAAAATGTGGAGAGTTTTCTGCCAATTGGTGTGGGGCAGGGAAGGATGCAGCCAAGAGATGGGAAGACCAGGTATCGGGTCCATCTGCTTTGGTGACTAAGAGCTATTAGAAGAGCCTAGACTCTCATAGTATAGTCTCATAGACTCTCGTATGTCTTGATATGAACTACTCTACATAAAACACAATGTATAACAATAAGAACTAACAGAGCAGAAGTTTTGAATCCACAGAAGAGCATGTTTTTATCTCTATCACCCAGAGGTTCAGTTAGGCTCACCTTTCCTTGCACCCTTCCCCATCCACCGCAGCCACTGCAAACCACTCCCCGTGAGGCTCTGCCACAGCTCCCCCTTTACCTATCCTTTTCTGAAGAGCCCTGGGTCTTTGAAACTCTCCAAGACAACTTTTCTTCCTACAGTCACAACCAGGGCAATCATCCACAGACGGCTAAATCTGTATTTCTTGTTTGTCAGAAGATGTGAATATCAGGATAAATCCACACTATCCTGAACTTACTTCCTGGCAAAATCGTTAGCTAATTAATATTATGTGCAGCAAACAAAAACTTGTTCAGCACATGGTATTTATAAATTATTCTCTGCAACTCTGAATCTTTCATGCTAACAAATCAGTAAATTAAGTCATTTACTGATCAGAGCCAGGAAGTCAGATCAGACTGCTGAATACTGATCTAATCAGCAATTCAGGTGCTGCGCAGGAGTTCAAAACATGCAATTCATTGCACCTCGGCAAAACTCAACATATTCATCTATGAAAAGGATGCGTTGTCTACTTTGCAAACATCCTGCATATTTAAAAAAATTAGTCTTGAGATTAAGAGCACCTAAGCACCAAGTGTTTCTCTTAGACTCAGTTCAGCACATTGTCTCCTCTAAACACAAGTAAGAGATGTTTTGAAAGAGTAGATTTAGTTTTCCTCCACAGTTCCAACCTGGTAAAATGCCATATATTTTCCATATGCTAGGTACTCTTTAGTAAGACCATTTGATGGAAACAAAACAGTTTTTCAAGTAAATGGATAACAGACCTACACACGTGAAAGGAAATAGCATAAGTTTTAGGTTATATTATCTGAATTTGCTGTCAAGATCATGTTCAAATTGCGCAGTACTCATAAACAAAAAAACTTGGGAAGTTTTTTTTCTCTTCATGACACATGAATGTGGGTACTGCTACAGAAGTAAGCTGGCCTAACTGCCAGAAATTGTAAGCAGTCCAAAATGAATGTGTTGCAGTCGGTTGTCAGTACCATGTCACATACCTGATAGCAAGAGAAAGGGAAGTGATACTTGTGGCCTTGCAGCTGATCAGGAGGTGGTGATAGAGTGGTGATGAATAATAATCATTAGTATGACAAAACAGATGTTGCAGGAGGCCTGTGGTTTCACTTCAATATCTACCATTCACAGGCCAAAAGTGATGTGGATGTTTGGCGCGTGAAAGAACAGAGATGCATGGGAAATTAGGCAATTTTTCTTGTCTCCTGCTCCCATGAGCACTGTGATGTAGGTTATTCCCAATTTTCATTAAGAGAAATCCATGCCACAGGGGCTGTGATGTGGCCCACTATTAGCTCTCTGTGTCTGTGTACTAGAGATGCTGACATTCCCACAGCTAACCGAAGAAAGCTAGATTTCACAGCTAGGACACAGCCTGAAGACAACATTTCACACTTACAAGGTCACAGGAAACAGCCTTGCTGGATTTGTGTAATATCCACCTCCCATATGGAAGTGTTCAGCCAAAGCTCTCCAAGTGGGGAAATTGGAGGGGTGGCGTGATGAGACAACCAATATAACTTCTTACAAGTGTTGCTATTTACACCTTTACACAGTTACCGCTGTCTGCAGGGAAAATTCACACTGTTTATGTTCACACATCCAGCTTAGGTGGCTGAGCGATAAATCTAGACTTTCTGGTCAAGGGAACTGGATTCAGAACAGGTCTGTCTGTTTTGGCTTGTAATCCCAACCGACAAATCCAATAGGAAAAAAAAATGGGTGAACAACATTTCAGCAGTGTGAAGCTTTAAATCCTCACAGAAATAACACTCCAACACCTATTTTATTCCACATCGCCTCTGACTCCCAGTCCCAGTCTCACCACCTTTTTTCAGAGGCACTGTTCCTCCTCTCTCTGCCTCTTACCATCCCAGCCAGCTGGTCCCTTTTCAGTTCCTCTTCAGCCTCCCCCTGCATTCTGGGCTTACTTTTCTGGGTGCTCCAGTGAGGTCTAGGACCTAAAGATATCCTTGGGAGGAACAAAGAGGAACATCCTGAAGATGGGGAATGTACCTTGTAGCAGAGGCAGTGCTGTCAATCATGATCCACTTACAGGAAAATGGGTTAGCAGTCAGCAGTACAGGGGGATTCCCTGAATCACACAGACCACTTCAGCTCCGCTGATGGGATGGCCTAAACTCCTACTTCAGGCATTTAAGCATAATGACTCAATTTAGAAAGCATTGCTAAGATCTGCCAGTACGTCTCCCTGCCAGGGCAGGCTGCCTCCTGGTTTATTAATTTTTTTCTCAAATTTGATTAAATAACCTAAGAAAAGGCTTCTTGGAGACCATTCTACTGAAGCACATTTCACAGCTGGAGACTCTCTGCATCTGACAGGGTGACTGACGCATTCGCAGCCTTTCCATGATAAGGAGCTCAGATTCTATTCTCCATAAACAATCTTTATCCCTCTCCATACCTATACTCTTTCCTTTAAAGGTAGGATTTTTCCCTTTTCCATCCCATTCCTCTATGGAAGCTGCTTTCCCATCCTTTTGTGAATGCGTCCCACAGTTTCGGTACCCTAGATGTCTGTATCAAAAGCCCTAAAAAAAAAGTCAGACACATAGGAAAGTGCTGTGTGCACAGCTCTTGCCTCAGCAGTCATGAATGCTCAAGACTAGCAGCTGCACTTGGGAAGTGTTCCTTGCTTAAACACACCAAGTGTGATCCGTATCCCCTCTGAAATAGATGTCAAGCAAGGTCTGAATTCTTAGGGTTCATGTGCTGCTTTTGAGGTTAGGTCTCTACACTGGGCAGCTGACAAATGTTGCATGGGACAGTCTCCATCCTACACTCTTTAAACTTTATCCTGTAAAAGCCTTCGCGGTTTCTATGGGAGATGGCACATCAATCCCTGCTTCGCTCACCCTTGGGTGGTCTCCCATTTTGCTCCACAGAAGATTCCAACTCCACTTCTTGCTGTTATCTTTTCATCCCCAGTGGAAAGTGGGAGGACTTCATTCCCACATGGGACAGAAACAAACACTGTTCAGCATGATTAAGAAACGCTGTGCTCTCTTTTTTCCAGCACAGAATTCATAGAGTTGAAGCAGCCTGGAGTGCAGTTGTGCTGTTCTACATCCATCTAATTCAGGTTTATGAAGGAAAATGAGCACAGAAAGAAATATTTCCCTAGAGAAGACACCACATAAAGCACTACACTTCTGTGCAGTCTTCATCTTTTCTTTCTTACCATACCTGGCACAATTATATGCTAAAATCATCTAATAGCACAGCCTACTGACTATATCTCTCCAGCAGACAAGCAACTCATTCTCCAAGGATCACATTGCTGAGACCTGGAGAGTAAAAAGCAATTTGAGACAGCTTATGAGGGCTGGAGGGATAATTATGTACTCAGAAAACAAAAACTCAGAAATTTTCCTATGCTCCTTTGGGCCCAGGCTGTCACTCTCTTGATGTCTGGTCAGGTGAAAGTCTGAGTTTTCCTAAAGCCGTAGCTGAACAGGTAACCAACACTACCTTTGCTACCCAGGGTAACAATTCAAAACCATTTCATTTGTTCTTACTGCTACAATTGAGCTGCCCGTCATTGGGAAGATGGGGAGGCCGAGTAATCAATTAGCCTGATTCTTAACCTTCTTCTGATGCATGCACTAATGCTCAATGAATGTGTTCAAACTCTTTGGGGCTGTAAATCACATTTCCAGAGGCATATTCTCAAGTGCATGTCACTTTGCGCTTTACAGAGTCTGAAAGCACAGACTACAGGCAAGACGAAGACAAAGGTGATGATTTAGGAGGAAGAAGTACAGCAGGAATTTTCTCTGCCACATCTACAACAGATCACACAGCGTCTCCAGGCAGTCTAGGCCTATGGAACCGAATTCTCAACAGACCAACACACCCAGCTCCATACCGCTTCAAGTGATGCCCTGGAACCCCTAATTCTATTCCAGCTACATCAGTGTAGCCTGAAATCACACCACTCTCTCAGATTTCTTGGAGTTACTATGTATTTATTCTGATGTAATCTAACACTGGATATGTAAACAAACAGGAATTCATTATAGTGACCCTGTATAAAATCCACTCTTACTGTTTACCTCAGAAGTGAGATCTGTGGTTATATTTTCAGTATCCATGAATATTTATAACAGGCTATCAATATGTTTTCAACCACATTCTTAAACAGTTTGTTATGCTACTTGTATTTTCAAGGTGATTTCTCACTTGCAGAACCAGGTCAGAAAAATTCCTTGCATCTAAAGAATCACTCAGCAGTTAAAAAACTATCAGAGGCCATAGACAAGATTCCTAAACTACTGGTACTTTTCAGGAAAAAATGTGGTAATACCTTTTAATTATTCCAAATCAAATGTGCAGAGAATTTAACTTGACTACCAACTGATTAAACAACAAAAAAAAAAAAAAAAAAAAGAAGAAGAAAAGGCCACAATATAGGAAAAGGAATAAACAGGGAAGCCACAGGAAAACAATCTCTTTAATCAGTTATGGAAGACTCATTTTGTCCCTTCCTGTTTTTCCTCTGTAAGTTTTAAATGTTAACAATTCTCCCACAGGGATCCCTGCCACCCTTAAAATCAGTACTGTTGGAAGGAGAAAAGGAAGCAAAATTGTATAAAAGTCAACATTATTTGAATGGCATTGTCACACAGTAACACAACACGACAATTTTCCCTGAAAACTACCCCCACTATGAGATAATAAATCCTGGTGTAACCCTAATTAAAACCAGACAAATAGGAGTACAACAGAAGATTTGACCTCAGCATTCAGCTTAGTCAACAGTCACAGTGGAATGAGAGAATAGGATCACAGACAAGATGTTGTAAATAGACGTTCATCTTCATAGGCACTGCTTATATTAGCAGACTATCTATCAGCCTAGATTTGGGTTCTTCAATGGCAGCTGGCCTTTGCACTCAGGTCTTTTGTTGACGAGCATAGCTGAAAGTTAGACAGTTATTTAATATATTCCCCTCTCTATTCTTGAGTCTTGTGAGTTAGTGTGTTCGCCTTGGTTTCACTGGTGCCTGTGTCCCCAGCACTGCAGTGCTTAAAACATGTCAGGCACTGTGAATATAAGGGAATACACCAGTATCTGTACAAGTATTCTGTGTTTTGAGTTGACCCCAAAGACAGAATCACAAGTTTGGCTCGTGTTTACAGCCTGTCAGAGACAGGTCAATCTTCCTGTTTCTTTCCCTGCTCTGAGTTTCAGCCCATGGCACACCTCCTCTGGATGGAACTCAGTCCGTAAGGACTGCTCCATTTGGAACAACTGCAGCGTACTGCAGACCTACAGGCAAATGGGCAGTTCCGTAATATGCCACAATATATTTTAAACCATCAATAATGTCTTTTACTTTTGTTCTTAAGTAACAAAAGATCGCACATCAGAAGCGTATATATTTGCCACTCAGTTAGGATTTGTCCACTTCCTTCTGCAAAAACAGTTTTCCTATCTGAAAACATAATTCTTTTACCACAATATTTTTACTTCATTCTGCTTCTTTTTTTCTTTTAATTTTTCTCATCAGTTTTGAATTCAAAGATTAAGGTGACATCAACTGTTTCAGTGCTAAATCATGTCAATACTTTCCTTGGGAAAAATTTTCAAATTTTCTTCTGGGGAAAATTTCTGGCTTCCCGATGAGCTTTGCTTTTGGCTTAGAAAGTAAAAATCGGATTAAACTTCTCAACACAACAAACAATTCAATTTCATGCAGCTATCTCAGATTACAACACCTCATTCTGAGAAACATAAATAGTGGCCTGATATACAAGCATTTAAATTACCACAAATTCCATTGATGCTTTCAACAGGCTTTAGAGGAGAACTTCAAATGTATAAAAGCTGTGGTGAATCTTCCTATTTTTCTCCCTGATAAGAGTGAGTACCCACTGATAAGAAAAATTTAAGACTGTACAGAACTGTGGTCCATGCTATCATTTATCAAAGTATCCTCATCTAGTTTGGAAGGGGACACATTGAGGAAAGCTCTTTTCCATGTTATGGTATGTTTCTATGCATATAAATAGAAAATAGAATTATTTAAATCTCACTCAGCTAGCATCAAGAGAAAGTCAAGCCATTCTAAACCAAATACATCCAGGACACATTTGAAATTTTAGCACTTAAGAAAAGGACTAAAACGCAGCTCTAGCTACCCTATGTCTTCCTGGATTCCAGAAACCATCTTTTTCTGCTTTCAATGCAAATAAAGGAAGTCTAATGACTCTGAAGTCACATAAATGAATTTTAAAAAGGCATCTGCCCAACAGCCATGTTACATCTTGCTAAAAAAAGAACATCTACTGATCTTACAACAAAGACTAGCTAATGTGTTTTTAAATTTACTCTTCTCCATCTAAAAACTGGTTAGGACTAAGAATAGTCATAGTTTATAATCTCTTAAATTAAGATAATAGTTCTTGAAGATGTAAAAATTACAAATATTATAGAGATAATAATATGAGGTGCTGTATCTTTCTCAGTGTTGCACATGCCTCTGTTCACTTACCCCGCTTCCTGACCTCCCCCTGAAATCCACACAATTCTTCTCAGGACCAAAATATGCCTCAAAGTAAGACGACTCAAATGGTGTTTCTCTCAATACTGCTGTCTCTCCTCACAAACAATCAGCTGTTCAATGCAAATCTTGGGAAAGAATTCTTCCATAATGGAGGAAATGTTTGCACATCAGGAAATCTAAGGTCCATTTGGTTGGAATACGAGCACATTTTGGTTTTTTGGGTTTTGATTTTTTTTATTTTTCTCCATTCAGCTGGATATGAGTTTGTCATGTGCTCTAATTCATGCCTGCTGGTGTCAGCACACACTTCCTGATTAAGCCTTATCATCTAGCATAATCAACTTAGACCTTCTCTGTTATATTACATTATCTTTCAGGCTTGATGGAGTTCTGCTATCAATACCCACCTCATTTTTATGACAAATGGGAAGGAAGGATTTTAGCAATCATTTCTGTGGGTGTTGCATTCACTATTTCAAAAACCTTTTCACTTCTTAAAATCAGAGATGATGATCTGACAGTTAGCAATAGGTTTGTTTTTCTCAACTAGATTTTCAAAATCTGGCAAGCCTAATAAGAAAAAATGCCAAACAATATTTCACCCCATTTGGACCAGATTTGAGTGAAAAGCTTACACCAAGATGATTCACATTCAGAGAACCAACCGCAGAAGGTACTGCTCACTCCTCTTTTCGAAGTAATGTCCCATTCATCAGTGCTAGAAACCCTGACTCCATTTCCTGTTGCGGACATTTCAAGTATGTGTACAGTTTTTTCCAGTAAGGTCAATGCTGAAATATATCATGGAATCACAGAATAATTTAGGTTGGAAGGGACCTAAGGAGGCCATTCAGTCCAACCTGCTGCTCAAAGCAAGGCTAGCTATGAGATCAGACAAGGCTGCCTAGACCTCTACCCACTCAGGTCTCGACAACCTCATAGGGTAGAGACTGCACTACCTCAGTGGGCAGCCTGGTCCACTGTTAATCATCTTCACGATGAAAGAACATTTCCTTCTATCCAGCTGTACTCTCTCTTCCTTCAATGTATTCCTCTTGCTTTTCAGCCTCCTACCATGCACCACTATGAAAAGCCAGGATTCATCTTCTCAATGATTTCCTCATAGGTATTGAGGAAGGCTACTATTAGGTCTCTCCAAAGCCCTCTTTCTTCAGGTTAAACACCACCAATTCACTGAGTCTCTCCTGAAAGGGCATGCATTCCAGCCCCCTGACTATCTGACTGCCCTCTGCTGAGCTTACTCCAACGTGTCTGAATGGCCCAAAATTGGATAGTGGTAGTGTAGATGTGAACTAACAAGAGCTCGGTAAACGGGGAATAAATCCCTTCCTTCAATCTACTAGCTGCGCTCCTGTTAATACAGCCCCAGATGCTGTTGGCCTTCTTGGCTGCCAGGACACTCTGCTGGCTCACATTCAGCTTGCTCTCTACCTACAACTCCAGGTCCTTTACACCAGAGCTGCTTCCAGCCTGTGTTGTTGCTGGAGGTTCTTCCTTTCCAGAAGCAGGACTATGAATTTGTTCTTGTTGAATGTAACCTTTGTGGACCTTTGTAAGGCCCACACCAGCTTGTTCCTCCAACCTGTCTAGGTTCTTCTGAATGGGAGCACCATTGTCAGTCACCTCAGCTGTTCCTGAATTTGGTGTCAACTGCTAACTTTATGAGACAGCATTGTTGCCTCCTTTAGGTTAGTAATTGGAAATTATTTTAAGGACATTTTCCTCTCAAAGACAGTAGCTTCCTACTCTGGAAAGGACCTTAACTGCAGAAAATTGTGCTACCTTTTTGAAAAACAGCAATTCCTAAATAAGGGACAAAATAAATTGCAAAATCATTTGCTGAAATAAGGTGCAGACCACCTAATTCTTGCTCAGTTTGGTAATTATGTTATGTTTGGCAGTGAAGAACTGACGCTTGCAGACTCAGCAGTTACTGCTGGAACAAACACACAAGGCACAGAGCATTTTTACTTCTACTAGAGAAACGCTACTCACCTCTCCAGTCTTCAGCCAATCATAATGTGCTGGAACATATCATTCCTTTGCTTTGCCAATAACAAAGAGCTGATAGCAAAAATTATGTCCAATTTTGTTTTCCTTTGGGAGTCTTGGTTGAGTTGAAAGAAATAAAACCTAGACCCATACTAAGGACAGAAAATCTCCTTGAACTAGAATACAGAGAGGCTGTCATCTTCTGTCAAAAGAAGCAATTAGGGAAATGATATAGTGAAGATTGCTTCAGAGATTAGGATGAAATAACCTCAGGAGATTCCACCTCATTTTAACACCTTTCCTTTATGGTTTTACTGCACTACGGAAGCATTGTTTAACTGGTGGCACCTTACCATTTCCATCATTTTTCTGTTTTTCCTTTGCAATGTCACAAAGGGTTTTACAAAGCAATATACAGAACAGACATCACTTCTTCACGCACAGAGCCCCTGCTTGTAACACCAACATCACATCCATCTAAGGTTAATCCATAAAGGGCACTGCCAACAAAGCTCTTTCTAACTCAAGCCATTGCATCTTTTCTGTACCAGAACAAGAACTGGAATTGCCAAGCAATTTGTGGTTGTGACTTGCATAGATTAGCTTTTTTTTTTTCCTAAAGATTTTTCTGTAACTAAAGCAGCATTTCACAGACAGGTTAATAATCTGGAACCTAGAAGTTGGCTCTGCCAGAGACTCTGGGAGATTTTGGTCACATAATACACTTTTTGCCTCTGTTTCTTCTCCTGTCCTTTGTCTGTTTGGACTGAAGATGTTGTGTGACAGAGTCTCTTGTTACATGTGCAGGTCACACACAAACAATAGGGCTTTTATTGGCAGTTGTTCTGCAAACCACATGGCCGATGAAACACTATTCCCCCAGGGACTTGAGATCTGCCACCACTCCTAACACAGAAATGCATTAGCTCTCCTGAAATTACAGTACTCATAAAAGATAAGAAAAAAAAGCAGATTACCTTTTTCTTAGTCATTCCATCAGGTTACAGGTTAGGGAAATGGAAGAAAATGTAGGGTGCATCACTTATGCTATTGGCAACAAACCAGCACTTTTAGGATCCCTTTCTTTCATAAGACACAATGAAGCAGAAACAATGACATCTGCAAAGTACAGGCAGAGTAAAATACCTCCAGTTCCTCCTCCTCTTCCCCCAGGAATAAAACAAAACCAGCAGCTCAGACAGTGCAATTCTGCTGTCTATCAGATAACCTGCATTGAACCACCTGCTTGGTATTGTAATAACTTTAAAATTCCTCTTTGCAAAACATTTACCCCAAATGAGCTAAAATACCAAGTAGCATACTTCTATCCAACCCCTTCCAGCCATGTCTATCCTGTCCCCCCAAAAACAAACCAGTGCTGTAAGGCTTTAGGGCCTTCTCTAGTAGCCAACACAAGTAAACATAAATATAAAATCCTTAACTGAATTCAATTAATAAATGAGCAGGCCTTCAAATAAATGTTTTGAGCTTGCCTCAGAGGGTGATATGACTGCAATTTTTTGCCAATTTTTTAGCATTTTTCTTATACAGACCAAACATTAGGAAGTGCTCATGTAGACAGACTGTAAAGGAGATGGTCAGCTTAGGATCACAAACAAATGTGTGTATTTTGCTACTATGGTTGTTGTGTGATCCCTGCCCACACTGCAGTAAAACTGCAATTCCATGCAGTTTGCTCAATCACACCTCAAATGAAAAGCAGCCTTCAAGTATATGTTGCATTTATATGCTAAAAGTCCAATCATAGAACTTAGCTGCTGGCAACACAGAGTGTTTGCTGTTCTCAGAAGTGGTGCACACTAAAACATCACAGGAAACATCCACAGGAAAAGGCTAGATAGGAAAACATACACACGTTGAACATTTTTGTCTCTTTCAGAAGTGTTGTTCAAAAGATACACAAATCTCTGAGATCATCAGTATTGTCTACAAGTCAAAATATTTGTTGTGACAGTATTTCAATAACCAGGCAAGGCATAGACTTTACTCTGCCTGAAAAAATGGCACCCTTGTCTTGCTTCAGCTCCACTCCAATAGCATGTGATAAACGACATTTTCAGCAGCCAACCCTGTCAAATATCATGGTGAGTCAGCAAGATGCAATGATTAAGACTTACTGAAACACTATGATGTTAGATGGATTTTCTAAAAAACTTGTCTGAAGGGTACCGTGCTGAAAAGATAGAAACAGAACTGAAGGACGCGGTGCATATGAAAAATAAAGTGAGTGCACAAAAGTTAGGAGAAAGAAGAGGTGCAGCAACATAAATACAACTGTGAGACTGGGTGGCAGTCACGGTTGAAGATAATGTATATCAGGAAGGCTTTATTATCATGCTGAATACCGGACAGCTAGATAGAGGTACCAGATCTGCATGTCTTAATTTTACACTAGCAGCTACTGGCATCCATATCTAGAAATTCATCTCATTTGTTGCTTTTGATTGTTTTGACCTAAATGACTGGTTTACAACATCGGTAATACTAAAAATAAAAAAAAATTAAAAAAAAAATAATAGTGTGAGGTGTTAGGGATTATGCCTAAACATAAAGTGTAACCAGCAACCTGCTCCATTGACTCAAAGCTTTACAAGCATTCAGGGGAAATGTCTCTGACACATATGAATCTGCACACCGTGGTGAAGTGGCCAAGAGGTTGAAAGCAGCGCAGGGACAAGCAAGTGACTTGAATGAACTGTTCACCAGTGAAGGAAAAGAAATTCAATGAGTGGCGTGCTATTTAACATGGCCATGGCCAGGTTTGAATGACACTACCACAATGAACTGTAGAAGGACAAAGAATGAGGTTACTAGAGACTGATAGAGTCAAGAAGGCAGAAGAATTCAGACACTCCTAGAATCCAGTATCAGAAATTACTGAAGCTGGCTGGTGTAAAGCTTGACCCACTGCTAGAGGCAGAGAGCTCCATGGGATAGGGATGCTGCTGAAATCTCACAACTGTCACCACTGAAAAGCAGTGAAGAAAGAGACTAGAAGAGCACAATTTTAGATCTTACAGTTATATTGGAAAGTGGCAATGCCTGCCACCTAGTGACTCTAAACCAACGATAATCACAGACCCCTAGTTTTAGAGTTCTACATGGCAGGCAACTACTGGAATAACTGTATAACCTCTCTTTTCAGACAATGGAGAGAAACAGGCACTTCCCTCTGCAGATTTTAAAAAGGCAGTCCCAGTGACCAGCTCAGCTGTAGTAAGATGAAACAAGCTTCATCCTCAAGTCATACTAAGCAGGAACCAAAAAATACATGCATTTGGGTGACTTGGAGAAAAGGGAGCTACCACCGCCACTTCGTAACACGTGCCTACCACATAGTAGATCCAGGTGAGAAATAAGGAACCTAATTGCAAGATGTGAAATTTTCTTATAGTTTGCATGTGCACCAGAAACGAAGTTTCCAGGGAGCCATGAAGAACCATCATGACGCTCAGACAAAAATGAGACACTTGATGTAGAAATGTAAGATTTGCAGGCCTTGCAGACTGACTGTTTTGTTCCCTTTGTGTCCTGATGGAGAAAAATAAGTACTTACTAAGAAAACAAAAAAAAAATGTCAATTAAGTCGACATCTAGCTTGCGCTCATTACTATTTCTCTGAGGGAAACAGTGTTCACAAGTCCCAGGTACTGGCCGAGTATTGAAGCCAAAGGGACAGTTGCATTACATCAGGCAATTGA
This sequence comes from Limosa lapponica baueri, assembly GCA_002844005.1. Classification (NCBI taxonomy): domain Eukaryota; kingdom Metazoa; phylum Chordata; class Aves; order Charadriiformes; family Scolopacidae; genus Limosa; species Limosa lapponica. The sequence continues at coordinate 327,346 of KZ505699.1, forward strand.
TGTGTAGACACGTTTATGATGAGTTTTATTGTGACCTGTGTGAGCATATCTTTACCTCTCAAGGATTTATTGTTCCAAGTCTTCACAAAAGTGCTTTTGTTACTGTTAATTGATCTTCTATGATGGTGTTAAGAAGGGATATGTCTGCTTCAAATGCGTATTACTCTAAAAGCAGAAACTAGGAGTATTTGGCTAGTGTTTGTGCATCATATGGTGATGGTGGAATTCATCATCATATTAAAAAAAACCTCTCAAAATACAGGAAGCTGGGGTGACCATTTTAATTAAGTTTTAAATAACAAAATAGTTAATATTTTGTCTATTAATAATTAATGTCTGCAGTTAAGATAACTGTGCAGTAATTAATCTTCCTAGCAGTATCCCAATGGACAGTATTTCTACTAGAGGATTTTCCCAAACACTACATAAAAGGGAACTTTTGAAAGGTCAGTTGATATAATGGAAGCCCTAGCAGTAACTTATGCTTAGATTGGTAAAACACTGGCACTTCTTAAGCAGCCTGTTAGAATTTAATTGTATTAACTTATGCTATAGTGACTAACATTAACTCAGGTTAAAGTAAAAATAATTTGGCTTAAATCTTCTATGTACTACACTACACAGTACTGTCTCCGGGAATGCTAATTTGCCAGGACCGCTTAGGAATGCTATTAGATCTCTATTTGGAAGCCAGGAACAGATATAGGAAATGGCAACAATTATGAGCTTATTTCACTGATTCATAAAATGTGCAAAATACTAACAAAAACATTGGCAGTGAAGTTTGAATTTACCTAATCATATTCCTGTTAAAATTGGGGATTTAGAAACAAGATACTCAAAGCAACAATTACAGAATCCTTGTTTGTCAAATATACTTTACTGAAAACATTTAAATTTCATTTTAAAATGATCAGATGTCTAATCATCATTGAGAAGTACTCACTAGGACTTTGTTTTTCATACCTGCCATAAACTGGGGTTTGGAAAGAGATTCTGCAGATGAATAAAAGAGCCTCAATAGTAACCAAAGCTTCAGTCGAGCAATCAAGTCTTTTTCAGATCACTAAGATGTAGCGATCACTCGTCTGTCTTAACTGAAGTCAAATAACAGATCTGACACTGCTATTGATAGCTAATGCATCTGATCCTGTGACAAAGAATTACTGAAGCAATTATGTGACAGACTTAGCACGTAACATCATTACCACGATCCACTTCAAGCGATAACATGGCTAGCCAAATCTAGTGATTCATTATTATTTACTACAAGCAGCTTTATACTGATGACAACTGGAATTTGAGAGAAAATTCAACTGTAAGCTATGAAATCAGCATCTACATGCACTGTAACAATAAAAGAACTAGAAGCAAATTAAACTTTTTGCATAAATAGTGCATCTCTCCATTGGGGCAGTGTACCTGCATTAGAAACAAGTGAAGATATATAGATAATTATCATTAGTAACTTGAAAGACCATATAAGACAGATGAATCAGCGAAAATTCTGTGACAGCTGCTTTGCCAAATCAAAGCATTTCAACTGTCCCAGGGATTTTATAATATGAATAAATTTTCCTTCATTCAGTAGATATTTGATATTCCTTCCCTGAATGTTCCTACTCTAACTTGGGGAAAGCAAGAAACCATGAGTGTCTGTTAGAGAAAGGTAATTAAAAGTGCTGGATCTGTTTGTAATGGGGGACTCCCTGAGTTAAATCTAGTTCTCATGATTCTGTTGAGCTAGATGCTTGGACTTGACCATTTATGGGTCAGCAACTTTCTAAACAAAACAAAAACCCACAATCACCCGAACAGCCTTCTTCATGACAAGCCAAGTCTCTTCTCTGCATTTGTAAGACATATTTTTTCCCCGAGAGGCCACTACTAGGTTTTATTTCTTTGCCTTCAGAAGACAGCCACAAATTTTTACCTAAAAGCTCAGGTTTGGGTTTGTTGGGGGGGTTTTGTTTGTTTCTTTTGTAAAGTTATGGAATTTCAAGTAAAGGTACAAAAGGTACAGGTCTGTCACAAACTTTTGCATTGTGCCTCCTACAGAGAGGAAGATTGGCAGCAGTTCTACTATTTCCAAGCCAAATTCACTCAAAGCCAGGAAAAACACTGGTACATCATTTCCTTCAGCAGCTACTCTTCTGTGTCCTTTTCCAGACATCATCATCTTTCTCCCAAACCATCTGTTTTCTCTTCCTTGCACTAGTTGGGATTTTTGCACCTCCCTTGGAGCTAAACCTGACTCTAAACTTCCAGCCCACAGCCTCACATTCCATCTTCCTCTTCTATCTGCACCCCCCCCAAGCCTCAGACCAGCTCAGGCTTAAAGAACAACTTCTCAGCATTTCCATTTCCTCCTCGTGCCAACAAGCCATCCTTCTGCACATTGCCTACTCTGTGGCTCTCCTTCCTCAGGTTCCTCCCTCGTACTCCCCATGCTGCTGCTCTTACTATTTCTTGCTGTATGATATTAATAAATCCCATTCTTTGACTTCTGTAGCCAAGCACTATAAGACCCATCAATGTCTTGCCACATGTCTAATAGTTCTAGTTATCAAAATATTGCTAGCTATATTCTTACTTCTTCACATCCTCTGCTCCACTCTAAATACCTTCACTGACTTACCAATTATAAACTGCTCAAAATCACAGAATTGCAAATTGAGCAATTTTTTTTTCCCCTTATCTCTAGTTAATTCCATCAAAAGGGAGACAGGGCTCAAGCTCTGTCAAGAGCATGAGTCCTGTGAGGAGCATCTGAGGGAACTGGGGTTGTTTAGCCTGGAGAAAAGGTGGCTGAACGGAGACCTTATCGCTCTCTAAAACTACCTGAAAGGAGGCTGTAGCAAGGTGGGGGCCGGTCTCTTCTCCCAGGTAACAAGTGACAGGACAAGACCAAACAGTCTTAAGTTGTGCCAGGGGAGGTTTAAATTGGATATTAGGAGAAATTTCTTCACCAAAAAGGTCGTCAAGCATTGGAACATGCTGCCCAGGGAAGTGACTATCCCTGGAGATATTTAAAAGATGCGTAGATGTGGCACTTAGTCACATGGTTTCGTAGTGGACTTGGCAGTGCTAGGTTAACAGCTGGACCTGATGATCTTAAAGGTCTTTTCCAACCTAAACAATTCTATGATTCTCTGCAGAAAGATTTATACTTCCCCCTGTGATCTACTACTGACATCATTGCTGCTGAGATGATTCAACAAGTTACACCACTGGCTGACGGCACACAAGATGCTCTTATAAGATACAAACAGGGCAATCATACTGCCAAATTACCTGCATTTTCCCATACTGCACAGTACAATTTCCCTAAATTCAGTTTTCACAAAACTCATTTCTACCTTTTCTCTTGTGGTACATCTCATTAGCACCAGCCAAGCCAGAGGAACTGAGCAACTCCAGGGACTTGTAAACGAAAAGTGAATAGTGAAAGTAAATTGTGCTCTGAAAAAAAGATAGCAAGATTGATGGAGACAGCTCGTTTTGGTACTAAAATGATTTGTAGGATGAGTAGCTTCAGAAGAAAATATAATTTTATGCCTTGGTACTCTACCCAAAGTGTTTGCACACTGAAATGCATCTAGAAGTTCAAAAAAGTTTTGCTAAGTTTTGATTGTATGGCCTGGAAATTCCACTTACACGATAAACCTCTTTGTGAAGTCATTCATTCTATGTTTGTAATGTTCTTGTTGCAATTTTTATTATCCTTTAGAGCAGGCTTTCCATGTCTTCTTTACAAGGACACCACGGGGCGACTCAGCAAGCAGTTTGCTGCAACCCTGTTGTCCATAAGCCCATTATGATGTAACCAATTTAACTGCAACGAGGTTGTTTCACTGTAAAATCCCTGGAAATCTATGGCTCATGAATTCATGGTTCAGGCTTTTAAATAGTTACTGCATCTAAGATTGAGTGACTGGGGAATTATGGAAACAACTAAAAATTTAAAATAAAATAACTGCAATGAAGATATAGATAATCACTGGGGGGTTGAGAGGTGACACGTACAGTTTTCATATCAATTCTCCTCCTAAATCTTTCCTGATCTGTAAGAATAGAGGGAAGACTTCCAGCAATTTTTGACAGAAAAATAAATGCAAATCAGCTTTATCATCTCCATACTTCCCAGACTCCTAAAATTTGGGGGGGAATTGCACCCACATTTGAAAATGTGCATATTTTTAAACATTACACTCACTCAAGCCAGCAATATGCCTCTGAACAGGGTTTTGCTATAATGCACATTTTTGACAGCAAATATAGACCAAATACTAATTCTCTATTCTTCCTGAAATACACTTGTTCTGCATTCCCCACTTTCAATGAAAACTGGTTTCTCAGAGGCTAGTCATTCCCTCAGATAAGGGCTCTGCAATTTATTAACTCCTTCAATGTTGGCAAACATCTATTATAAGGCGTATGCCGCCAACACACGGCCGATACGGGATGTGGCCACATCCAGGTTCAAAGCCTGATATATCAGAAGATTCCAAGATGTTTGGTTGTCTTAGTTTTAGCCTGAACAATATCTGTTAGGGAGAAAGGTTTTGCAATTAAAATATGTTGTAGGAAGATGTGTTACCAAGATCACCTCTGATACAGTTGGGAAGCGGCATCAATAGTACCCGTATAGCTTGCAGAGGCTCGCTGCAGCTAGATGAATCAATGCGTCTCACTGCTTGGCTGGGAGGTGTTTTCTGTCTTCGTATTTTATTTTTAAGTATTTTTGTAAGGGTGCGAGGAAAATTATGTTTCCCTCTAAAATAGCAGGAACCATGTACTAGAAGAATAATCTACAGTGTATTCACTCTAGTTCAAATAAATTAATTTTGCTAGGCAAGAAGGGAGAGGAAATTATATCTAAGAGATACAAGTATATGCAACCAAACATATAAAAACCAGATTATATTGCACTAGAGAAAGAGCACTGTGCTTATCATACCAATAATTGTACAAACTATAGAAATCAGAGCCAAATTCCATGAAATATCCTTCATATTCTGCAAACAACATGAAATCCTCTCTAAATTCTCCAGTGGATTCATTGCATTGTACCAATCGGCTGTCTAATCCACACACAGATTTCCATTTCCACAATATATTATGCTTAGCAATAAGATATGCTTTTAACAAGAATGACTTTTGTAGTTTACTTCGAGACACAAGGCTTTCCACGTCTTGTAGTGCTCAAAATTGCCACCATTAAGGAAAACGTTCCACTGCATTCAAACACTCTCCCCCAAGAGATGCAGTTTATTAACGCTACCCAAAAAGCTCTTAAATCCCCACAGGTCTAAGTCACATTGCAGCCCCTAATCCTAGCCTTCAGAAAATCCATGGATATTTATGACATTTATGTGAATTAAGTCAAGCCCCATAGCCCATAATGACCATGTCATGATATGATATATCCATCCTCTGCCAATTTATATTATCAGTTTGATAGCCTGTGCCTCTACTGCACTTTACTCTTCATTGAGCTGCTTAAGACATGAGTAGATTCTATAAATAATAAAGAATAGATGTAGAGCATTTAGCTGCAAGCAGAAAATAAATTAATACATGAAAATTTGGTTGGAATTTATATTCGCCTCATTAGCCGATCACTCCAACAGCATGCCTATTTGCAAACATTTGCAGTTAGGCAATTGAAACATATTGAAAGCCACCCCAGCTTGCATGAATAAAAGCATCTGAACTGACAGAAACATGCAGCTCCCCTCTCATTTAGACCCGTAGATCTTTGGCTCTGTGTATTAAAGGTTAACTTACCAAATTGGGCTGAAAACCAAAGTTTTATATATTCAGTGACCTCCTACAGCTAGATTCTCCAAACATTATCAACTGGCTGTATTTTACATAACATTCTTAGCTATATAAACCTGTAGGAATAGCCTTCTCCCTGGCCAGCTGTAGTAACTACATGAAACAAAACCAGCCCCAGGTTCATCCTAAATTCACACAGTGCAACAGAAAGGAGCGTTTCATTGGGATCTATTTTTTAAAAAATACTGCACTACAGGCTGCATCTGCACAAAAGGAACTAAAAAAGTATTGTTTTGTTAAATGGCTGCCACAGGTCTCCTGGGACTTCTGCGTTTCATTGGACAGTTTTGGATTTATGGCCAAAGAGTGGTGGTAAGTGCAAGTTGTGGAAATCCAAGATAAGCCTTTTCCACAAACAACCACCAGCTTTACCCATGTGTACTGGTAGGAGCGCCCATGTCTGGCTTGCCACTTCTTCAGTCCACAACATATTCTTCCCAAATTTCTGAAGCAGCATCATAGCCAATGTCTGAAAATTAATGTATCTTTTACTCAGATACCAAGTCTTGACTTACAGACTTCATTTCCCATGACAATTTGTTCCAATGCTTAGCTACTCTCCCTGTCAAAAAACTAATTCTTTAACCACACCATAGAACAACTTCAGCATCTGAAAAAGAATATCTTTTTTTCCTCCTTTTTTTTTTAGTGGTTTCAGCCAGCAGGTCTGATGTGAGCACTGAATTGAACAGTCTCTTTTGATGTCTTCCCATTTTTGTCAAACACTTTAAAAAAAACAGCAATGAGGTTTTGCTGTATTAATATCCCATCTGTGCCTGGGAGCTATGAGGAATGAGCTTCTGGCTGTGCGAGGTGACACCCATGCATAAAACAGGCAGCAACCTCTTCCTCAAAGAGTCCTCATTGTAACAGGGAAGGCAGGCCAGAGGTGGGAAGAGACATGAAGATATCCATTGAGGAGTAGTTCCTTCCCACAGATAAACACATTGTTGCCTTTCTCTCTCCAGTGACCATATTGCCCATTACCCCTTTTGGAGGGTAACAAAGGAGGACACTCTCACACAGTCTACCAGGCTTTAGTGCTCAGGGTGAAAGGACCCTAGTTAACCTCTGTAAAATTTATATACTACCAAAAACATATGAAACATCTAATTAATATTAACTGTACCAAAAGAAAACCATCATGAAGAGATTCTCATCCCTGACAAATATAACAGAGGTTTTGTTTTTGCTTGTGTCTTTTTTAAACCTGGTCATAATCTCCTATTTCTTCCTTAAGAATCTTCGGTTCAGATCACCAGGTTAATACCAAGAACCTACTGGAAGTACTTTTTCTGCACCCAAATACAACGCTGTACTTGAGCAAGATCTGTATGTTCTAAGAAGCTTATTTCTAAGTTCAGTATAAATTGACGATTTCAGTTAGTAACTCACTTAAAACTGAGTGTTCATGCACGCACGCGCGCACACACACACACACATTCGGAATCAAATGTCTCCCAAATTACCTCAGGATGTCAAATATTAGAAAAACTGTTCCCTTGCTTTAGAGTAAGTGTAGGGCTCACACAAATAAACTTTTCTTAATAAAGTCAATCTTTGTGTCAATAACAGTTAAAAAATGAAAGCTAAAAGGACAAGAAAGTCACAAAATTCAATGATTTAAGAAAACCAGTGCACAAACCTATGTACCTCAAAGGCTAATGAAAGATACGTTTGTTAAACAAAATCAAAGTAATTCTGTTGTGAGCACCTTGAAAGGTTGGGTGTTACAAAGCACTAGCTGATGTATTAACATCAAGGGTACGGTATTATATGCTATGAAATAAAGCTATAAAATACATTGACATGAGCTGCCATCCCTCCTTCAGAGTTTCAGTAATCACAGAATAATTGTATGAAGAACCATCAATGTCAATCCTCATTTCTTTAGCCACGCAAATTAAAATGAGAAGGGGGAAAACATTGGTGGTAGGGCAAGCATGAAATAGAGAAGAGAGGCTACAAGAATATTTTTATTATGGGGGTGTTGGCAACAGATGTTCTTTCTTCAATAAAATATTCATCAACCAAAACAGAGCTCTATGTTAATCACCTTTTTGCAGACAGAAGAAAAAAATAGAGGACTTAATACCGAAGCCTCAAAAAGCAAAAATTCTCAGCTGTGTATGCAAATCAGGACTGCCTGCAGCTCACCTTCAACAAGACCATCCGAAGACATTGCTGATGCAAACATCTGACCCTAAACTCAACCCCTAACGACTGGAGGGCAAAGTACTACTTCCACTGCACCTTGGCAACACAGACGGATGCTCTTGTGAAAAAATCTTCCATTAAAAAACCAATTATTTATCTAAACCCAGACAAAATCCACACTGTGCACTTCCTTCTCATGAGCCAAACTGGATGCAAGAGAGGTAGAATCTCCCATGACAGCTCTGAGTCCCAGCCTTTTAATGGAAAACTCCAAGGTACTCAAATTATTGTGGGAAAGGTTGCAGAAGAACTTATACAAAACCACATTTAAAGTCTGTTTTTTAAGAGGCTTTAAAATGACAAATGGCAGGGAAACAGTTAATTCTTTCAAAGAGTGAAAAAACAAGAATTAATCACTGAGCTTGAAATACACTGTCCTCTACCAGAATGTTATACTTCTGGCATATTAACCAAACACTGAAACATGCCTGCCAGGTGCTTATTAGAGTTATTCATTTTAATGGGATTGTGCATAAAAATGAACACTAAACATACCATTTATTTATCTGACTAATCTGTACAACACCTGTTACCATGGCTCTTTATTACAGACAGTAAGGTAAATCTGCAAACAACAATGCTGGAAAAAAAAATCATAATTAAAAACAAAGCAAAACAACTGAATCAAATGGCAAGCAGAGGAGGACAGCCTTCCAGTGTGTCCTGAAAAATCTCTGTCACGGAAGGACTGATGGGCTGCTTAGGCAATGCAATTCCCCAGGTAAAAAGCCTTGAAAAGGGGACATCCTGCTGCAAGTCATGTAAAGGGACTGGTTCTGATCTCACATCAGCATGGGATCCAGAGTAACTCTCCTGAATGCCACAAAGCATTGCATGTGAAATTCTTTATTTTCCCAACATTCAAGGTTTTATGGTACTCTAAAGGAATCCTTCAGCCTCAGCCACGAGCTTGTGAGCTGCCCACATGACTTCCTTCAAACAGGGAACATCACAGAGTAGCGCTTACGGATGAGCTACCTACACTATCTTCTGCTTCCTCTGAACACTGCCCTGGGACCCAAGAAGTACTTGCAAGCAAAATAGTAAGTTGAAGTACAGGTCAGCATTTTGGCTTTACTTGCCTTTCTTTGCTTTGAAACTCTTTGAAAGGTAAATCTAACAGATCCACTACAGAAACTACAAGTGAAACATTTGTCTCATGAAAAGTAATCGGAAAGACAGAATTTCATCTTTGACAAATCTGTTGTTGGATATATGGATGCAAGGTGCCTTTTATAAATATTTCTAGACAGGGCATATATGTAATGCATTCATACAAATTTCTAGCATAACTCTGAATATTTGGGTAGGACTACATGTTAAATTCATATTTCAGTTCTATCACCTTGTTTCATTCAACTGAGTGATCTTGACAGCTTTTTGCAGATTTCATTCTTTGAGCTCCCAGTTCTTCAGAGCAGAATAAAAATCATAAGGGATTCATTCCCCACCTGTGTTCATACCTTACCATGAGTGTAAGTGTAGGATATATCTATTTTTTAACTGCGGGAATAAGCCTACCTTATGTTGTAAAAAAGCAAAAGAGAGCTGTAAGGTGCAGGCTTCAAGGCATGCTCAGTCCTGTCAAGCACCCTGCATTTGACTTTAGAGTGGATCTCTCCATTCCGCTGCTGCTGACTGAAGCAGGAAGCGTCCTTCATTACTCAAAGGATGAGCAAATCTTCAAGGCAGACGATCTTGGAAAATTAATTTCTGCATGTGAGCCACTCCATCTCATCTGACCAAAAACAGCCTATAAAGTACATTGATGAAATAGTTGCCAACTCTGTGTGCGTGTGTGCATGAAGCACTGTTTTTAATGTTTACTTACGTTGCTGGAGTAGCCATTGATTTTCCATGGAGTACAGTAATTACATTCTACCCAAAGTTTTAACATTACACATCTTAATTATTTACAACATAATATGTTTAATGGTGCATTGTATTACTCACTGTGGGTAATATATCTCCAACGTTATGATACATCAAGCCAGGCAATAAAATTATTATGCAGAGAGAGACAGCTTAACACTTATCCTTCATTGCTGATGTCCCTACTTGTCTTCTAAGTCTGTGAGTAATTTCCTTCTTTAATTTAGTCAGTTGCCTGGAGGGTTTTCTAGAAAACTTTCTGAGGACCTCAAACTTAACTGAATATCAAACAGAAAGGACATGTTGAGCAATTTAGTTTTAACATGTTTGTTACTGATACGCTGGTCCTTTGACAGACCATTCTGCATTTGCAAACACGTAAAAAAAATGAAGCCTTTTGGCTAAAAAATAAATACAAATTGTAGATTTAGTAGCATGATGACTTAGCAATTTCTTTTCTCCTTTGTAATTTAAATTTTTTTTCCCCTTTGGTAGTCTAAATTTGTAGGTGTTCTTGTAAAATAGGAAGACAGAAAAAGATTTATTTCTAGTGAACACAGAAGACTTCTCTAAATCATATGTTCCTACAATAACAAAGTGTTATTGTACAGAAACACACTACAGAATTTTAAAATACTCAAAGAGAAACATGGTTAAACTTGGATTTTGGGCTCCAAATGTACTTTGAAAAGTCAGAGGGACAAAGTTTTCTAGACGTGCAATTTTTAAACCACTGAAACATCAAGCATTTAAAGTTAGTCTTTCTAGGAGGATGCCACTAGTCATAACAATCCACAAAGTCCATGCTCTGAAAAAAAAGGAACAGCAAGCTGAGGCCACTGTATGCTTAAGACATCTTCTTTCCTCTCCTCCCCAAATCCATACTGCTCTGGCACTCAGTCTCATGCTACTCCAGTATTTCTCGGGTAAGTAGCACTCTCCAAAAAGAGAAATGTGTGGTGGTGGCAGCAGGCCCAAAACACAAACTGCGCACCTGCACGTGTGTGTGAATGGAGAAAAGAAACAATTTGTTGATGCAAACTTATTTCAGTTGTCCAAAGGTGCCAGTCCTCACTGGAAGACATGGAAACCACAAGGAAGGGGAGCACAGGGCAGCAATGGGAGGAAGCAGTAACAGTGCATCCTGCCTACAGGAGCTTGAGGGGAGTGAGGTCATCATACAACAGGGAAGAAGATTAGGGGGAATACTATTCATAGCAATTATAAACAAAAGGGAAGAGGGGGAAATTCCATATCTGAAATCAAATGTTTTCTTGATTGTACTCACAACATTATGCAGTTTATATACTGACACTTTCTTGGAGTTGCATTTACACAACTATAATTTTAGTCCTAAAAATCAAAGGAAAGAAAACTCCTTCAAGAGAGAAAAAAAAAATTATAAATCATCAGCTCTCTGCAACCCCTGACTTGTTTTCTTGAGTGTTTTAAGTCTAGCCATACCTAACCCCTCTCCAAATTCAGAACATGTAATCCCTGAATGGTTTGACTGCTTCTAGAGAAGTGAAGGTATTAAATGATTGCAGCAGGGAACTGGCTCATATGTGAAATGTATAGAAAAAGGTTCATTTTGTAATAAGCATTAAATAGAAGAGAGAATAATGATATCTAAACAACAGATACATTGCTTGCTGTGTTTAAATCAATAAATACTCCTGCATTCACTAAAAAGTACCATTTAAAAATGTAAAGCAGTATAAAATATTGACAGAGGTTTTGGAGGTTTTCTACGGACTGGTAATATTCGTTCTCTCTTTACCTTTAAAAGGTAACAAGTAGAAGCTGCAATGCTATGCAAACACAACTCATGCTGAAATACTGTCCAGAGGATAGATGTGATTGGCAATCCAGAGTAACAGCATGGCTGTTCCGTAATCTGAAGTAAAAGCAGAACGTGGCACTTGTGAGAGCTACAGCAGCGAAGTACGTAATTCACATTAGCGGAGGTCACTTTTTTAGTGACCTCAGTGGGCTCCAAGTTGGGCTTTGTGACAGAGAAATGATGGTGAGAGGGACAATGATTATCTGTGTACACTTCTACATGTGCGTGCATGTGGAAAGGAGAGACACAGGTGTGTGCAAACACACACACCTCCTAAATCTCACAGCAGTTCCCAGCTGGCTCAGACGATCAGTGGCCCCACCTCATACAACCATGTGTCTGCCTCCACCTTTATCCTTCCTCTTCCTCCCCGCTGCAAAGGGGAAGGAAAGGAGGTCAAACAGTTCTTCACCTTCCTCTACATTGCCATTATGGCCCAGTACCCAGTGCTGCTGGGAGGTGAGGGCAGAGGGGAGCACGTAGCAGGGTCAGATGGGCAGACAGCGGGAATATAGTTGCCTGCTAGAGGGATGAGAGTGCTGCCTTGGGTTTAGTACTTAAGTGCTGGACAACAGTGCTTGGGAAAACTACTCTGCTTCTATCCAAAACTGAATTTTGGCTATTTGGCTTAAAAGATTTAAATCACTCTTGCCTTAAACTAATCCTAGGATAAAGGGCAGGGGGGAAGGTATGCTGGTAGGGGAAGCTACATCAGGTGGGGATACTGCCTTTCCAAGAGAAGTAACAAATTCCGAGACAAAAAATTAAAAAGCTGTGAAAGGAATAGAAAAAATACAGAAGCTCTGAATAAAAGAGTGAACCACAAAGCTAGTAGACTGCAAGGACAAGAATTCAATTATATTTGCCTTTCATATCATTTCTAATTGCTAAGGAACTGTGTTGAAGCAAAGCATGAAGTACTCTGATCTCAGATGTATGAATTCATGCTCTGATAAATAATACACCTCTGAAGAGAAAAGAGGGGAAAATTTCAAGAAAAGTTTAAGGGGAAATGATTATGCCTTATTGCAAGGCATGTTCGCAGTATGCTAAATAGGAAGTCTAAAAGCAGACACTGATTAGGATGGTTAGGGTTTTTTTTTCTAGATGTGGCTTTGGAAATATAAAGGTACAACTGACACTGAGTGCAGGAGGAAACATCCTAAGGTACAAAAGGAAATTCCTTTGCATGGTGCAGCCTAGTGTGGAGATTGTTAGGCTACCTGTAAATCTGCCGTATACTCAATGTCCCAAACCAGACAGAGCAATGACTCTGCTGGGTATGCATTGCTCTGATTCCTTCCCAGCTTCTCCTCTCCACACATGGAAGTCTGTCCTACCTTACTTGTCCAAGACTGCAGCCTCCACAACACTGCTGTAAGACCAGCTACAAAGCTTGGCTAAGGGCGATGTTCTACCACAGGCTAACACCAGTACAAGTATGCCAGATTCTGGCCAGGCTCATTTGACTCCATGATGTGTCTGCCTTCCTAGCTGCAAGGCTGCAATTCAATGTCAACAGACAAAATGGGAATCACTTTTTTGTTTTTCATTAAGCATGTGTTTTAGTTACTTAGGAGAACACAAAATCCACCCTGAGCAGTGACACTACTAAGCCACCACGGCTAACTTTTATCTTTTCCTCTCAGAAGGACAACTGACATCAGCTTCTAACCACCACTTCCTTGGGTGAGGAAACCTTATGCTCTGCTCCCCTGCAGCTGACAAAATTTGTCCAAATATCTTCAATTTTCCTTACCGAGGAATGTCTCTTCTAGAAATGAGCTTGGATGCTGGACTTGCTAGCCATTAAGATCTGCCTTGTTAATGACAGTAAATACCTGTTGTCCATAGGTGTTTCTAGTTTTTAACCTTTTTTTTTTTTTTTAATCAGTGATAGGAGCCTTGCTCTTATTGGTTGAAATCTTCACTTCTCTCTCTACTCAGTGGGACCCCTGGAATTTTTCTTGGGGTGCAAAAGTGATTGCATTTACTTTGTGCCTCTGTGGGGCAGACAAGAATTTAACAGGCTTACGCAAAGTCACAAGAGAAAATGTAACGGTATTGCAAACTTTTAAAACAATTTACCTTTCATGAGTAGTTCTGAGCTCAGCTCAGAGACTACCCTTTCACAGTCAATCTCGCCCAGCCATCTCTCAATACACCGCAAACAAGATTAAGCTTTTGTTACTGTCTCAAAGTCAATCAGGGTCATCCGCAGCAGACAAGGATTGAAGGTGTTTTTTTAACTTCTGTGATAAGGCTCGTTCCTTTTCAACTACATTCCAAATTGGGGGAAGTATGTTTCTCTCACACTTCTTTGCAAACTTCGGAGGCTTCTTCCCTTCCTTTGGGGCCAATTAACTTTGAATAACATTTTGTCCGTGGAACCTCACTTTGAAATATTTTCAGTCTTTTAACAGCAGCAATGGATCCAGCTCATTATAGTTATTTTAACATACATCTACCCAACTCTCAGCTTTGGAGATTGCTTCCTCTCCTTGCTACTATATTAATTCCACTAATTTTACAGTTCTTTTTTGGTGGTGGGTTGGTTTTCTTTTTTTTTCTTTTTTTTTTTTAAAAAAAAGGATTGTGGTTTGCCTTTTAGATGTAACGCTCAGTCACTGCGTATGGTACCTTCCTTGAAAAGAATGGTTATAGAGCCAGACTCATAAAGGAGATAACTGAAGTCTGCAAAGATAGTGGTTTGCATTTCAAAGGGATGTTCATCTGGAAAATATGTATTCCCCTTTTCTAAACAAATGTTTCAGGGATGACTCTTCATTGCACATGAACTTCCATCATCTGTCCAGTTTTGGGAAGTCACACCAAATGCAGATCACTTATGTCTATCTATTAGCAGAAGCTAAATGCCCACCCCTCTCTGGCATCTCTTGCACACACACCTCTGCCATAACAGCTTTCATTCACTGCTCAGTATCACAGCTTCTTTGCAATTCTGTCTACACTTGGCATCAGTGGTCCAGGTACACAGAGATACTACCACACTGAGCTGCAGCGGGAACATCTCTCTGAGCATAAAGCTCAAAGTGGTCCAGACTCTTTCACGAGGGATTAAACATCTGATAAAATATCTGGTGTGTTCTCTGACTTTGCTAGGAGGCGCACACTTTATACTCTCTGACTTATTCTATTGGCTTCAGTTGGCTGTAAAGCGCATAAAGCTTTCAGTGTATGAAGTTGAACATTTTTACTGTGATATTGCAACCTTAAGTTGAGGGCTCAGCTGCTAGATGTAAAGAGGAAGAAAGAACCAAAGAAGTGTGACAGCAGAAAAACACTCCATCTGCAAGAAAACAGGATGTCAAGGTTTATATCTTGGAAAAGGAAGAATGTTTGGTTTTGCTTTTCTGCTCACACACTGAAATTCTCTTTCTTGAGAAGATTAAAGCCTTAAAAATGAACTTTTGCACAGTTTGTGAGAGCATTTCTTCATTTGGAAAGAACAAAACTTAAAACATAGCAACATACTGACCCATTCTCCTTTCAGGGTGCAGTTCCAACACAATGCGGTTAACATAACACATTGCAGGCACCCACACCCAGAATACACAGGTTGAAATCCACTTGGTAAACAGAACAGTAACTACATTCTTGAAAATCTGTGTCTGCTCACCTGGCTCTGAATGCTAACAATAACAAAGGAAGTTTAATCCCATAATCATGCTTTATCTCACAACAAACCACCCAGTCAGATTTGGCTATTACCACCTCTTTCTTCTCAGGGGTAATTTTTGCCTTCAAATCGATTTTAATAGGATTGCAGGGTATAGCTAAGCAAATACGCAAGCCCTGATTTCCCAGTCTTTCACACAGATTTCTAGATTACTGCTAGCAAACAGATAGACATTGGGCTATTAGGCCAGATCAGATGCCGAGTAGTGAAAGAAGGCTACCTTCCTCTTTCACGAAGCTGTCCGTGCGTTTCCATGTCTCCTGAGAGCTTCTGGTAGCTTGTGTATCTGCTATCTTTTTCCTCTTGATGTTTCAATTTCCTCTGCCATTTTCAGACATAAATTTTTCAACATCACATCTCCAGTTGATGCGAGTGGAGTAATATACATAGATAAAAATATATGTATGCACCCCCCCCCCAAGTATGCATAAACACAAGTATATAAAGCTGTACAGTATAAACTGTCTTTTAAATGAATGCGTACTGAAGAAGATACTTGGCATTCTCACTGTCATGCTTTTCACTACCACCCCCTGTAGATTTTTCATTCTCTCTTCCTTTCTGAGCATATACATACGTATGCATGTAGACACACACACGTGCACATGAACATGTGCACGTGCATGTACATAATTAAACAGAAGGGTATTTGCAGCATGTAGGAAAACCAAGGAGCACAAATCATCCTCTTTGCTTGCAGTCCTGTTTTGATGCAAAGGAAAGACTGCGTGCATCCCTCGTGCACTGCCTCCAGATAGGAGCTTTCAGAGACGAATCCTGAATCCTGGCAGTAAGATTTGTCAGCTCTTCTGATGAAGGAAGCTGCCTGGCAGAACTACCTGAGTTACTGCACCACTGCTTTAGAGCTCTGTTAGTCCCTCCAAGGTCAGCTGTCCGCTTTAAAAGACTGAAAAGAAAGATCCAAACAAGCTCAGAGCCAGGCAAAAGTCTGAGTTATATCTCCTCCGCTCATGCCAGTGGGGTGGCAGGACTTTTGCATGTATAAGGAAGGATAGGAGGGATACTGAGTGGAAAGACAGAAGAACTGAGCGTGTGCAGAAGCATTCTGAAATGAAGAGCACAAGTAGCAAGAATTTTAGTTTATGGTTACATTTATCTTCCATTTTTTCCAGCTGCAGCTAGCAACTGCACCTGGTCTCCAGCCCAATCTCTGCACCAGCAGAAGCCATTTGCAAACATTCTTCTGATGTAGCTGGAAGGAAGCTGATTCCCATTCCCATTAAGAAAGGAAGACAGACACATTCCACAGGTTTTTGGAAAAAAAAAAAAAAAAAAAAAAAAGACAGGTTCCCAACTGGCCATTGCATCCTAATGGATGCCTTTTTCTCTCCCACCTCAGTGATTTGGCCTTACAGCATTAATTCTGAGCAAAGTGAGAACACACCACATGCCATTATCAAACTAGGCACCCTTACTATGGTACTAGAAGAAGATATAAACCCTGGCTGTACTTCAAAAGCCACCTGTTTTCATTTGGGCACCTAATACTATCACCAAGTTTTACATGATCTAGTATAAGTGGAGTCCATGGTTACGATCCTCCTTCACTTGGCTTCTGAAATCACTAAAATGACAGCCTTGAATATTGACAGAGTTGCCAAAAGAAATTTGATTAATTGCTCGGGGACATCCATCTTTACTCATTACCCTCTGAAATTGCCCTGTCAGTCAGAGCAACACAGATTTTTCACAGAGAGGATTTAGAAAAATCAGACCGAGCTAGAACCAAGTGACCTTACCTGCTCAATTTACATTTGGTATTATTTGCAAGGCACTTCCTTCAAGGAACAAAACCACTGTGAGAGAAGAGGACAATTGACAGGTTGCCAAATCTTTTTACTCCTCCTCATTACTGCAGTAGGAAATAGGAATTGGGTCTCTTGAAGATATTTCACTGATGAAAAAAGCTACTAACCACAGACTAAAACAAAACAAAACTCCAAGCCAACCAAACAAAACCCCTCCACATCTATGACCTCTGATACGACCAAATAATAATACCACTAACCAGTCATCCTGTCTTAGCATGTACTCATAGGCCCCATAACACAAAGATTTAAAACACTCCAAAATGAAATCTTTGCACTAAATGAAGTTCTTCTATAATACAAAGAAAAAGAGAAGCCTTCACAATTGCACTGCTTGTTTTAAAAATGCGAAAGATAAAAAGGAAAGGCAGAGACCAAAATTTTTTTATTATCTCCTCTTCCTTACAGTGCCTCCCCCTTCCACACCTTGAGCAACATGACTGGACTAAGCCACTACCCTTTGTTAACTTTTGTCCTACATCTGTCATCTGCAGAGCTGCTGAACAGAGCACAGGCCATCCATGGGAGAGTACTACTAATGAACTCCTGTGCACAATGCCCAGAGCACATGAAATGTCACACGCTAGAGAATGTAGGCTCTTTATTTGAGCCGCAGAAAGTTGATGGGGGTGTGCAGATTCAGGTTTGTCGAGGGAGTGTTAGTAATTGTTCTTTTTTAATCTCTGGAAGTTCCTCATCAAATTCCCTGTGTCGGCTACAGACATCTGCAAGGACAGTGCACTGACGGAGATCTGAGTCTCACTGCTGTACACACAGGCACAGCTGCAGATGACTTTCCCAAATGCACTTCTGTAAAAGCCAACCCATGATGCAGGAACCTAGCAGAGACAGAACATTTAGCTACGTGGTTCTCTGCTCTATGCCTCATAGCACGCTGCAGGCTTACCCTGGCTATGGTTCCAAACAGTGCTAGACAGCACAGTTTAAGGCATCAGCAACTTGCTTGGACTGGTTGGTCACTACTGAGACCAGCAGCAGAATTTTACTGATGTGGTACAATAACAGGAAGTTTCCTAAGACATTCAGACAAAAAGCAGGCAAGGTGAAGCTTGTGCACGCTTTGGATATGCTAACATTCAGAGCAGCCTGCATAAAGGCATTCAGCAATGGCATAATGCTTCACTTGACGTTTTTTACAGATAAACTTACAAAACATGAAATCTAGGTAATTCTTCACTTGACTTTTCTTTAGATAGGTCTAAGTGCTTAAAAATGTTAAATGAGGCTAATTCTTAATATGATAATTTTACAGAGAACTATCAAATACTGTCTGACATTTAGGATTCATTTCTCTTAGAAATGAATCCTAAATTGGCACTTTAAAATATTTAAAGGCTTATTTTTTCCCTTGGCATTGCCTCTTTGTGCAAAGGCACAAAACAAATAGATACTGAAGAACAAATAAGGCTTTGAAATTTTGCAAACCTCACCTTGCAACTACACTCCTGTAACATTCGCAAAATGTCAAAAGGATCTTCTTGCCTCTTCATGTTATACTGTTGCCTTTGAAGACAATAAATGTTAGCAAGATATTGGAGCAGTATATACTCAAGGATGCTGTTTGAAAGAGAAAACGGTTTGTTATTTTTGGCTTCTATCGTAATAGAATAGCTACTCACTGTGAAAGTCTACATGATAGACATTTACAAAACAAAGACACACCTTTCTTTTCAAAGCTCTAAGTTCATAATATTTTAGGATGCTCCAGCATCCATCCCATGGCTCCCTATACAAACCAGCCTCCTATAAAGCAAATCAGAATGTGTATTTTCATAATTAAAGACAGCATCCCTTAGGTTCCCTGTCCTGGGAAAGAGATTGTATCTAAAGATGAAGTGCAGCCCTCTTTCTCAAAGAGGGCTGAATAGAAGTCTGCAAAAAGAACAGTGGAGTGGCTTTGTCATCACAAATATACTGCAGCTCGCCAATAGAAACAGCTGACGGAGTCAGACATCAAGTACCTTGCCTTTGCAGAAATACCTCAGGTCTCCATATCCCATTCTATTGGCCAGATAAATTGACTGGAAACTAATTTAGTTGGCTGGGACTGATCCATATTACATTTAAAAAGAGGCAAGACACTTCACCTAAGCTAATGTTTTGAGTCAACCTAAGCCTATAAGGGATTATAGGCTTCTTTACCCTGGTGTTTGAGGTCAAGAGAATCTTAGTCACCTGTGAAACAGCGATCCTTTGTGAGCAAATACAGAGTATTTCACACCACAATGTTTCTGGAAAAAACTTAAGTAAGGTATTTTGGAGAACTGTTGCGTTTTGATACCAAATGGCAAAACTACTCCAAAGAAGAAAAATTAGCACTCCCATTTCTGGCACAAATGGGTTTGGATGTGTAAAGGAAACATCTACAACTGGCTGCAGGTTGTGGCAGACTCTGACAAACATAAGCCCTGGAGACAGAGGCCTGGAAAGGTGGTAGGTTAGAAAAAGAAGTACCAGAGAGGCATGGAAGGAAACATACTGAACTCTGTCATCCTCCTTACCACAGCCTAACTTCTCTGGTGTGGAGCATGGCTTAAGATTCAACGCGTTTTGAGATACTTATAACCCTACTGAAAGACATTCTGAGGGAGGGCGCCTGATGTTTCTTCTTCTTCTCCACCTCTGAAAATCTCTCCAGGCTGAATGCTCACTCTTTACTTGAGTGTGAGGAGCTTTTCCATTCATCTTTGTAGTACTAAAAAGCACTTTAGAGCTAAAAATGAAGACAAAGCAAACCTGAGATCTCTGAGGGCTGTGTAGATTAGAACTGCACAATAAGGACAGAGCCACTACTTTCCTTTTCAACAAGCTATGTGTATTTCTAACATCTTATTAAGCAAAACCGGAGGAGAGAAGTGACCTTCAAGCTGAGCTAGCTAACATTTAAACAAGAATAAGTACTCATATTCATTCTTACTCTCAGCTTAATTGCTTAACACACATTAAGTTAGTATCTCTCCATCTGTGTGAGCAAGGTCTGGCTTTTCACTGCAAACATTTCACAGGGAGGCAGACAAAGGAAAACCCAGCTCATTTCTCTCTTCTCTAAGAATATCAAGTCTCTCATTTAAGACACCGGCTTGTGCAGGTCACCAATGACACCAAACTTCTATGAAAGCAGCAGCACGCTCAGCTGTCCCAAAGACTAAAAAGAAACAAATCAGAGACCTGCATGAAGTGTGCTGGGCAGCGCGGGCTCACGATGTGATTCACTGACATGATTCAACAATGACACTGTAAGGAGAATGAAGCATATCCTTCAAGTGACTTGGTCAGCTATGGGGACAGACACAGCTATGCCTGTGTCTCTGTGAGGAATTTGAGAAGATCTTGAACAGTGTGTAATGTTTCTGTCTGTGGACTGCTGTACCTCTGTCCTGGGTTGAGAGACACAGGACTAACTTTTCTTCTAATGCTGGGGAAAATTGCAGTTTTAGAAGACTCTAGTGTCTGAATTTGTGAAAATATTTACGTTATAGCCAGCCAGGCTCTGTGGGATTCAAGGTCTTCGTGTTTTCAAGCCTTGTCAGGTGCAGGGATAAGGAGGAGCAAGGCCTGGGCATTTGACCCAGGCTGGCCAACAGGATTATTTCATGCCATGAATGTCACATTCAACATAAATTAGAAAAGTTTGCTGTGTAGCTCTCTCTCTCTTGATGGCAGCGGTCCAGACAACTCCCTGCCCCGGTGCCGGAGCCCTGAGGCCTTCCCTTCCTCCTGAAGCCATTGCGCTCGCAGTGTCCGACATTTGCTGTCCACTGCTGGGAGTGCACAGCTTCCTACTGATAGAATTGGCTGAGTATAACTCTTGTATATCTTAGATCAGTATCGGGACTAATACTGGATCTTTAGTATTATTGTTAATTATTTAGTCTTAGTCTATTAAATCTATTTATATTTCAACCCCTATGTTTCTTTGTGTTCCCCGATTCCCCTTTCCGGGTGGGGAGGGGTCATCGGGTGATAGAATAATTGTCTAAACAACAATAGATTGTTATGGGTTTTCTCAAACCATAACAACCTCCCTGTAAGGTACCTGTACAGTGTGAGAATTCTTGACTGTCCAGATCTAGACAGCAAAACTAAAATAACCATCATGTTTTGGGTGATGACAGCTTTCCCACAAGGGAAAAAGGAATACGTCTTAGCTGACAAAAAAAAAAAAAAGAGCATTTTTGCAGAAAAATACTGGTTTAGTCATACGGAAAAGTCATAAAGAAAAATCCAATGGAGGATAAGAAGCCCTGACAGGGAAGCTGGCATTCCAAAATACTTCTGATTACACTAACAACTCATTTTCCTTTGTTCCAGTAACGCCTGCGAGCTCCCAGGACTTTGTGCATCTAAGAAAGTTTCAGTACCTTCACTGTCACAGGCCAGTTTTCAGCTCAGGGAGTCCTGACTCCAAAGCTGGGTTCAAGAAAACCCCAAAGCCGTGGTCCAAACCAGGCCCCTCAGCCTACCTCCTGCACAATTCAGAAATCCTGGGGTGGCCACAGAGGACTTGGGTAGCCCCTCTCACAAAGAACTGATATTGGGAGCAGCTTCTCACCTTATACATTGACAACTTGCTTCTCAAGCCGCCAGATATCAGCTACTACAAAGGACATCAGAAAATTTCAGATTTGCTCGTGTTTCCAAAAGAAAGTTTTTTGAAACATTAATTTCTGAGAAGTAATCACTTCAGAATGACTCAGAGCAAAAAACCCACAAGTTCTGAAACGTCAAAATTCCACTTCTGCAACATTGCAGTGCAGCCTTGAAACAGGAGGAACAGGTTGGTTGATCAAGTCTCTACCTGATGGTTTCTTAAAAGAAACAGAAGATTTACCAAGAAGGATATTTCTCTTGATTTTGTGGCTGATCGCTCATTTTGGACCCAGATGAACACTTGCATATAATTTTGTGACCATATTCTTTGTGCACTGTCAAGGCAAGTTATCTACACTGTACATAACTTTCATCTTTTGATGATATGTCATCTCTAGAAAATCATTCTCAGTTTCATTATTTCACCAGCAGGGCCCATTAGGACACTACTTATAATCAGATCAAATTCTCTTTCCCAAGAAGGTACAGTAAAAAGGCAGAATGATCAACACAAAAGGCAACCAGTAATCTAATAGAAAGCCTCAGAGGATGTCAAGCATTCACCAAAAGCAGAGTGGATGCCTAAAAGTAATGATCTTCTCAGTCTTGTATGATCATGTGGAGCTGATGAAGGCAATCCTGAGACTGTCTCACAACAGGGAGATTGTATGATGGATTTTAATTTAATTTAATGCTAGAGGAGTTTTATATACCAGAGAAAACTAATCCCAGAGTGCTTTTTAGAACTAAATTTTCAAAAAATAAATAGTAATCTGTATATGCACAAGTCTGGATTTTCAGGCAGGAACAACAGGATTTAGATCCACAACTGCCAGATGGAGCAAATGTTTGTGCAAGCAACTCATAAAACTCGACTCTATTGCTTCTGCCACCACAGGTAAGTGCCTAGAATAAGGATTTGGTGCAAAACATGCAGGAAAAGGTTGTCTTGTCCTGTGTGCACACCCCAAACAAGGGTCTGTTCAGAGTATGCACTAGCTTTGCTTCCTGCAAACACTGGGAGGAATAAAGCAATTAAATGTCTTATTCAGTGACGCAATGTTGTTCTCTTTCTCCCTCCTGATTTTTGGCTCTGACATTTCCTGGCTCACATTTAACTTGTCTGCAGTTAATCAAAAGTTCATTAAGAGACCAAGGAGACAGATACAGCCAGAAATTTCAAGGTAGCATGTTTTTGTCTATAAATTATTTAAAATCTACTCATTATTAAGAAGTAAGCACAAGGCTGTCACAATGAATACATCTCTCTTAACATAGGACAATTACCCACAACATTTGGAAATAACTCAGTAACACTGAAGACCCAAGGGGACCAAGACTGTAGCATGACCTAATGGCTTTTAATTGCTAAAGCAACAAAGGCAGATAGGGTTCCTGGCTTTTCATTCCTACCAGGTAAAAACAGTGTAGTAAGCCAGACACAGGAGAAGAATAAATAAAAACAGAGGATAACTGCAGAGAAATTAGAAAATCACAGCCATTTTTTGCTATCAAAAGTCGAGAAAACAAAACGTATTTAAAGTATGAAAGCAAATAAATATTGTACTTTGCAATAAACATCACAAGTTAAAGAAGTTTAAGAAATAAGCTAGATCACCAGAAACCAGGACTGCCATAAATCATTATTTCATGTTCCTGTAAAATTCTGAAGTCTAAGAGCTAAGTTTTCAAAATTGGACATCAATCTGAACAGTATACACAGTGGGGTCTGCGACTCCAGACTCACAAATTCCCTCTCCTGCAAACATGTGTGCATAAAATTCTGAGCACAAATGATGTGTGGGTGTGCACACATGTGCACGTACATACAGGACCATTTGTGTGTCTACTTTCAGATCAAGGTCATCTGTAGATGTAGGCAAAGCAGGCAGTTTTCAAAAACAGACGTCTGCTGGAGGTGATGAAAGAAAAAAAAGGCAAAATAGCTCCAAGTGCCTATTGCTGGCTTTGGAAAGCTGAATATGGCTGGTGCTACTGACAAGGAAGTGGCTAGTATAATTTTCTTTAAATCAAGTATTATATGAAAATAATAAAAAATAAAGAAAAAATAAAAACATCGACTAGATAGTCTACTGGTAAGTCTTAGGCCTACACTAATTTGCCTGAATTCCTTCATGAGAAGCCTGCTTCCTTTCTCTTTTGCTCCTCCAGAATCACCTATTAGTGAGATCAGATTCTCTTACAATCAGAAAACTTGCCAAATAAAAAGATATTGCCTAGTGATACTTGTGATCAGATCCCTATTATGAAATATCACTTCAGAGGTAATCGGACTCAGAATAAGCTCAGCATGCCTCCTGAGGGTAACAACTTCCATGTCCCTCTAGTGAAGGGACATCTGGGATCCACATGACTGTCTGTTCTTTGGTCCCTCATTTCAAAGGAGGGTGGTGCTGAGGGCTGAAGCAGGCTGACGCTCCACTCTGCAGCACTGACAATAAGCTACGGCTGAGAAGGCACTTCCACACTAACCTCTGATTTTCCATCACTTCTGTGCTTCAGAAACAGCCTCCTGCGAAACAAGGAATTTGGAAAGAAAATACGATGACTGAAGCTGATTTAAGTCCATAGTTTAATTTTGGTAGAATAAACATGAGCTGCCATACTCAGAGACATTAAATTCCCTTACTTAATTTTTTTCCTCAGAACCTTACAGTTTACTCTCTTATTCACTGCCATAGCTTTTTTACTCAAAAAAGTGGGATATGCGTATATCTCAGCAAGTTCTAGACTTCTCCTTAACAGACATATAACTAGGGAGGAAAGAAGGAGGAAGGGAGACTTTCACCTATTTGCTGTCACAGGCAAAGAGCTCCCCATACACTGACTGAGCCTCTGAGGTCATGCCAATTCCTTTCTGATACGGAATTTTGAAGCCATGGAGCAAAAACACAGACAAATGAGGGTGAAATGATCTGAACCTGACCCATGCTGAAGTGCTGCAGCTGGGACAATTTTGAATTAAGCAGGGAACTCGCACTCAGAGGCAGACAGACCAAGTGCCCAGGTGGCCTCAGGAAGCCTCTGAACCTCCCAGCTTTGAAGGTCAGGTTATTTACAGAAATAAAATTCTAGGACTGCCTACCCTCTAAAAATAGTACAAGATGGACACAATACCTCCCATGAAGCTCTCTCAAAGAAAAGGCCAGTGTTACCGCTTCACTGCAGCTTTCTGTAAAGGTCTGCTTGTTCTCCTTGCACTGATTTAAGCCTGATACAAATACACTGATGTCTGTGTAAGTACCTCTGATGAAACTCCAAGTAAGTAAGTTCATAATCAGACCAAAATTTTGTTTGCTACAGGGAGCCTGCAATGCACTTTAAAAAAAAAAACAAACACACTTTCCATTATGATGGGACATGATGAATGAAGTACATGCTACTAAGTCACCTCGGTGTACGTGCAATGTTCAAGCCACCTCCCAACACGAAGCAGTAGTAAACCTGTTCAGAAGCATGACACAAACACCAGTTAGAAGCTTTTTCTCATTGCTTATTTTAAAGCACACAGAAAAAAAAATGCTGAAAGAATAATCTTCCCCATCTGCAAGGTGTAAATCCAGTTGCACATACCAAAACGACTAGAAATTTACTTCTTCACTATGTCTCCACAGTCAACAACACTTTAGAATTTAAATATTTTTGGCTGAGCTTTGCGAAGAGTAAGTTGCAATGAAAAAAAAAATGACCTGCTATTAGCATTTTGCAGAGCTGGATTAAAAAAAAATCCTCATCCTTACCACCCTAATGTTTTCCAATTTCAAGGGGCCAGGAGTGCCACAGAGGACCTCGAGAGAGCAGAGAGAAATGATCCCCATGGGTTCCCTGAGGGCAGTCATTCTAGCTAACGGAAGGAAGGAAAGAGCACTTTGCCAAAGCCAGGCTCCAGGGGGAAGCCAGGAAAGCTCCCCAGATCCAGAGCTGTGAGGGATCTGAAGGGCATGAAGTGAAGGGTGAACCTGGGGGTGTTAATACGAAGCAGAGAACAGAAGTGGAGAGGAGGAAGAGCGATGTTTGTATTCAGTGACGGGCACAGAGAGGGATGAAGACAATTTCCGAAGACTCTCTTGTAATCCCCATAGCGTTCCTCAGAAGGGGACATATCCCAGCTGATTCCAGCTTCAGACTTGGTCAGTAAACCCTTGATAACACAAAACACACAGAAGGTGTGGATTAGTACCAGAAACATATGACGGCAGCGTACTAATCCAACAGTCTGACATTAAAATCAGTATTTCAAGCAGAAAAAACTGCTGCTGATTTTTTCCTACTCCCTCAGGAATTCATTTTCTTTTGCTCTCTAAGTCTCTGTGGCCATTTTTACCTGCAAAGTCACCTTATTTATAAGAAAAATTACAGATTCTAGGAAAATGAAAGGTACATTTGGTTCAATTTTTTCTCCCAGTCTCCCTCCACAGTCACAACTGCTCCCTGTATTACTGCAATCACTAGCTCTAGCATGCAACCAGAGAAAGATTTCTACCACTTCTTTTATTTATCCAGTAGATCCCACTGCTAGCAACGCCACTTACTTTGAGACCGTAGCCCTGTGAATTGCGCATAAATAGCACATTAGTACCTGCAGGTCCTGAACTCCAAGAGTGGGCCTTCCCATTCTGCTCCGTTCCTCATCTAACAAAATGAATGCTCCCTCACATGGGAAGATACTTAGCTCCGGGTATTAGCCTCCCTCCCAACTCCAGTTGGGGTTATGTGCAATGTTGCGCAGAGCGAACTAAACCTAAAGCAGGCCTGGCAGGGCACATCTCCTCAGACAACTGCCCTTTCTGTGGGAACTCACCCGCAGCAGGTACAGGAAACATATCCCTTATTCTAGCAGTAGTTTAACTTCTGCTGACAGCACAGAACCATTTGCATCTGCAGAGTCATAAGCCACCTCTGAAATAGCTGAAAGGCTATTCTAGGCTTTCTCCAAACCCTGAGATTTTGAAAGCAGTCCTTATTTTAAAAAAAAAATAACAAAAAATCATCCCAGTCCATGTTATTAATTACTCTTAAAATTGTTTTGATTCATTGTGCCTAATCGTTTTCTGCAACTTCTACTTGAATTACAATTGGTCATATTTATAATGTGTTTTCATTGCTTTAGCACGTTTGTGTTTCTTCCACTTCTAACTGTGGTTGTTCCATTTGCATTTTATAATTCATCTCCCCTGGGGTTTTATTTCTGTAGGATTCGGTCTTGAGCTAGAAGACATAATAAGCATATGGGATTTTCATTTTTTTTAACTACTGGTAATAAGACTATATATTTTTTCCACAGATATAATAGTATAGCTCTAGGGAATAACCACAGGGTAACAATTACACAAAATTATTAAAGGTATCATTTTAAATCTGTCTCAAGATCAGTCAACTGTAAATGATAATTTATATTTTTCCGGGACTATTAATTTTATCAGAATAGTAATAACTGGAAATACAACCAACTTCAATCAACAGCTCATTATGATTTGCTGGAAACTTGTTACTTATGGAAACACACTGTGTGTATAAATATGCCCATTTTTTTCCATAATTAATGTGTACAAAAGACAGTTTTGGGAATCTACCTATGTATGATTCATGAATTTCAATTTGTTTTTATGAACCATCTCTATTCTTAAACCTTTTGCTGTGTTCTATCCAGTACTCCATATACTTCAGAGAAAAGGGAAAAGTGTTGGAAGATCAGTCTCAAAACAGGGTGATTACTAAAAATAATCACTACCTGAACCAATATTACCTGGGGAAAACAAACACGTAGCAATGTCCTTGATAAGGCTGGTTTTCCCTAACTTCTCTGGAGGGAGCCGAAAGAATCAAACTTCCACAGAAGCAGAAGAATGGCTCAGGTGTCTGGCTTGGAGACCACAGAGTTTAAAAGAGTTTGGGGCTGGGGGGGGGAACAAGGAGGAGGTCAATACTTTAAAAACAAACAAAAAAAAAACCACAAACAGATGGAACATTGAGCCACACGGGTTAAAATGGAGAGGCAACTGTTTGCCTACAACAGCAGGTGAGGTAGAAAGAAGCTGTCAGCAGACACTGCAATACAGACAAGATGACACACAGAAGGGAATCTGAAGCCTGTAAAACTTGTGCCTACTGTCAGTTACTATTCCTCACTGAAGGGGAGGCTGAAACAGCATTTTTTACTGCTTTGTGCACAACTGCACAGTTCTTGCAGCAGCTCAGGTACAGACTGGATGGTTTGGGAACCTTCACAGAGCCTCTTATTGTTTCCTCTTCCACATTGTACCAAACTCAGGAGCTGGCATGTTCACCGAAGGAACTGTGGTTCTGCAATCTGCACTGGGCTGGGGAGATAGGAAGGCAGCTGTATCATGAATCCATTTGCAGGTCCAAATGGTGAACAGAGAGCACAGTGCCTGAGAAGCATGCCAGGAAGCCTGGGAAAAGAGAATGGTAGGGCTTACGCAGGCTTGAGGCGGTGAATGGGCTCATCTGGTGTGCTGAGACCCACCAGGACCTGCCTGGCCCCTGCCGCCCCTGTGAAAGTTCAGCTGGAACCTTCTCTGGGAAATGACTGCACAGCAAAGCTGTTCAGCAGAGCCTGGGATATAACACTGGTAAATCTATTTAACAGTAAAGTCAAAAAAAGATCACCTCTAGCAGTTCAATTTCTGAACTTGCAATTGCCTCAAAATGCCATTAAACTACTCTGTTATAAAGGCAGCATTTTAAGAGGCAAAAGTGAAAGAGCAGAAAGCAGTTTGGAGATCTAATTCTTTTACAAATATGTATCAAGTAATTACCAGTGAGATCCAGGCACTTGAACCCAGGCATGAATCTCAGGAAACAACATGGGGGGAACACCTCAACAAGAGCTGAACTTCAGCCCTCTAACTGCAGCAGGGCTTGGTCAGGACTATACCTCCAGGGCTCATACCGACTCCGCAGCACTGAAACATGAGGAACATCAGAGTGGTGCATCCCCATGTTCAGTCTACAAATGCTATGACTGCCAACAGCTGCAGCACAAACAAACTTACTTGAGGATTTCACACTTACAGTGCTGCCAGGCAGCAGAAGCACTTAATTCCATTGCTTTTTCAACAACCATCTGGGCAGAGTGGAGCTCAGATTGCAACTCAGGCTGGGAAACGGTAAATGTTTCTCAGTGTCACATATACAGGTGTCTGAAACACACCCAGGCAACCCATAACCTGAAACACAGAGCGTAATGCAGCCACCAGAGAAGTAACAGTAACCAGGATCAAGCCAATTGGTTTCGTCATTCCCAATAAGCAGATGCTTTAAATAATCAGGGCAAGGTGCCCAGATTTTTGGTCCCAAAGGTCCCCCCAAACGGTTACTTTAATTAACTTAACTCTGCCCACCTCTTTGCATTCCCAAAATATGGCATATCCTAGATATTGCTCCTGCTTCTTGTGCAGCTTCTGAGAGTCTAGGGGTGTCAGAGGACATGTCCACATGACACAGATGGCATAACCCTAAAACTCCCAGAACTGGGCTGGTTGCAGGTGGAACACCATCCACATGGGTACTGTCCCACCACCACCTGCTTCTGACTCCAGAGTCAGCTCATTCAGGACAGCCCGCCCAATGCTCCACAGCACAGGAACATCCACAGTATTCCTATTATAGAAATATCTAATTAATACTAGAGCGGTAAATGCAGTGACAGTAAGAAGACTGCTCTCATCATAAAAAAAAAAGTCTGCTACTTCTTTAATACTGCACCAAAACTTAGACAAAGCCCTCCAAACCTACAGGACACTGCATTTAAGTAGTAAGTGCTCCAGAGAAAATTGCCCAATTAAGACAAGTAATTCATGGGGAGATATAATCTCTGTCTTTCTGCAAACTCAGCAAAGAAGCCCAGTATCAGTTCACAAGGGGCAAATTACAATCAGAAGAGTGTTTGTTCTCTTGTTAGATCAAGTTCTGCCAGAAAAACATAGCATCACCCTAACAGTTCTGGTGCCATTCACAGCACAAAGGGCTAGATCATATACAGTGGCCTTTGATGCAAACAAAACAAGCCATTTTTACCCTCCCTCCCCAAAGATTGTTTTTATACCAAGAGAGGGACATGTAATCCACTCCCATAATAGGGTGTGAGTGAAGCAGTTTGGGCTGAAGAAAACATAACGTAGCTCTGCCCAGACATGAGTTGTGACAGGGTTTGTGCAAGATGAAGAAGGTGAAAAGCTAGAAGAAGAACCTGAACATCTTAAAAGCCCATCCCAAATCTGATTATGGCCAGGAATATCTATTCCAGAGCAGAAATAATTTTCTGGATTGTAATGCACTTAAAGAAAATATAGCCCAACTTTTTCAATCACAGCAGATTCATTTTCTTCACACTTTTATTAACTCGGCATTTTATTTCACTGAAATGCTACAGGCCCTCCGCAGAAAAAAATGTGTCTCACAAATGCAATTCTCAACTAAACAGGCTTCTAAGTGCTGCATGCCTTGCCTTTGAGTTCATCCCTGTAGGGGCACTGAAGAAGGAAGGTGGGGTGTGGGTAGAAGAGAGATTCATGTTGAAGAAATTCTCTGAAATAATTCAGTAACCCCAGATCTTTTGGTACACAGTTTCAGAGCCTCCTGCAGCTTGGCTGTATGTCAGGATTTATTAAATCTGTGTACCACATTAGAATAAACATTTGTCTCAGCTTTTTATAACATGCTCATCTACACCATAACTAGCATACAACTACAGGCCATTGGTGTAAGTGCTAACTGTTATCTGAAGATCCCAGGTTGCAATCCACTAACAGAAACATTCGACACGCAATGCCAATCTCTCTCCAGCCTGCTCTTCTGTCCATCTGTGAGAATGGCAGGCTGCCCATTCTCAGGCTGTAACAACAAATTGGCCAAGGAACAACAGGCCTTCAGGAGCTGGCTGAAAAAAAAAAAAAAAAAAAAAAATCTATGCTCCAGGCTTGCCCCTTGATAGCAGTCCCTACACTCACTGCTTTACCCTTTTGTGAACTTACACCAGTTTTCGGGTTTTAAATTAAAAGTTGCCAGTGGAGTCACAGCCCTGGGATACATACAGACAGCTGGCTTGGCTATATGAGGGCAGCAGGGATCATTCTGCAGCTATTAGAAAAGCATTGTCCGAGAGACTAACATCTTAAATGGGACCTGTTGGCACTTTTGTGCCACAAAACAATACATGCAAAAGGTGACAAATACCCTGTGCAGTTTGGGTTGTCTCAAAATATTTTACTACAGCACTTGACAGGGAAACACTAGTCCTGGTTGAACATAGCACTGCAAAAGAAAAATCCTACCAGTAGGAACTGTATGGAAACAAAATCAGTGCCACCAGCAGACATAAAGAACTACAGAAAAATCCAACAAAGCACTGCTTAAAAACAGGATAAGCAGCAGACTTGAACCCTGGACATGTCTACTGAAGTCACTGAAATAGTAATAGAGACAACAGAAGCCTCTCTGTGATGCATAGCCCCATTTGGGATCACCATGCTCTGCTCTCCTAGTCCACTCCCGTATTTACCCAGGCACAGCAGAGCCATAGGGGATGGAACAGGCCAATGTTTGTCTCTTCCCTTAAAGGAAGATATTTGTTTTTCTCACTGCTAACATGTTTTGTTGAAGACAATTTATTCCCCCTCCTTCTCCTGGTTTCTCTAAATGCCATTTCTCCTTTCCCAAAATTTCCTCTAAGCATTAAGAAAGCATGCCCTAGCGAAGAAGACAGGAGAGCAGCTGCTAGAGAGGTGCAGTAAAGCACCCACCATATAATTTCACCATGCAGAAACAAATATGGGGATCTAATTTACGACCTTCTTTAAAAAGAAAGTTCTAAAAGAAAAAGCTGGTTGAACCTGATTCTCAGTATTGTAAGACACTGACTTTTTCAAATAGTAATTTCCAAATTTCTTGGTAAGCTGAACTTGCTAAGAATAAAAAATAACTCTTAGCCAAGTGCTGTCAACAGCATGAAGGCCCAAGTTCAGATACCTAAGGGTTCCTCTTATGTCTTGAGCATATGGTTTGAGTCCCATGCAGACACCTGGAGAGATTTAACTATTTTCATTAATAGTCCTTACCAGCAACACTCCCTCAATTTCAAGAGAAGAAAGCAAAAACATGTTTTAAGTGAAAGAGAAAGGAGTTGAGTAAGAAACAAAATAAACTTGGGAAAGCCAATGAGCGATAAATCAATAATATCTTCTAGGTAAGGCACTCCCATCCCCAGGCTCTCTTGGCAGTGCGTCTAACTTCAGCTTTTCTCTCACAGCCGTTAGTGGCTATTGAACCAATGTTTCAGTACTAGCATGAGCCATATCCCTCATTCTCTGCTGTCACAATTGCAGCTTGGTGTTCATGTTCAGCTCTGGGCACTAAGAGATGGATGGCTCTGAAGGCACTACTTCAGGTTATCTCAGCTGCAGTGCACATGCTTTTATTTGCTGATAAGTAAAAAAAAAAAAAAAATCCCTCACTGGAGGCCACCTCTTGATTCAATCACTGCTTTCCAGAGCTTCAGCACAAGCAATCTATTTCCTGCCAACCCCCTTAAAGCCACAGAGGCTCAGTACTGAATCATCGAGGAGGAAACAACAGGTGCATGAAAACACTTAAACAGTTCTTTCCAACAGTGATGCAGACCCAGGGCAAAAAAAACCCCTAGAGCTGCTTTTTTTCCTTTTCTTCAGGCAACCTGCCTTGCCATGGAAACGAAGCTGACACAATCTTTGCTTTTGTCTTTCTCTCCTTCCAAGCTTCTTGCTTCTTTCTCTTGCTTTTGCCTCTACCCCCAGTAACTTCAGAATCTAAAAGCGTGATTTCAGCACAGTAGAGGTCTCTGAGGTTCCCACAGATTTCATAAAAAAAAAAGATACCTGAATAAGCAGAAATATCCTATAACCCCTACAAGCAAAGGAAACAATGAAATGGAAACTTGTACTGTTTAAGACACCAGAAA
The DNA here is from genome assembly GCA_002844005.1 of Limosa lapponica baueri. NCBI lineage: Eukaryota > Metazoa > Chordata > Aves > Charadriiformes > Scolopacidae > Limosa > Limosa lapponica. Next base: position 360,240 of record KZ505699.1, read on the forward strand.
ATCCCCAGAGGAAGAAGCTCTTACCAATGCTAACTGAAGTTTATAGTCACAGAACAGGAAACTGTAGGAAATCAAGAATCTCTCAGTCTTGGTCTTATGGGCATGTTATGTTCTGCTTTTCAATGTCTTACTCTGAGCACACACAGGACAGCACTACGTCCTCAACAAGGAGGCATACATACCCACAGCCTTGACAGTGTAACTGTATCTGAACCTAATGCAGTAGTCTGACACATGCAGTTTCTCTCCCCTGCACACATTCACAGGTTCCAGAGATTATTCCCTTTCCTCCATCTCCTGCGTCTCACTGGAGTCAACAAAGCTGCTCTGGGTCCTTCCTCTCCCTGCTCACCAACAAATGCAAGCAGCAAGCTCCCTGTTGTTGAGCTTCAGACCACAAACCAAGTTCTGGAGCAAAACAGAGGAAGGAACGAATTAAAAAGAAAAAAAAATAATTAAATTGAGATTCTGCTTTTTACTTTGATACTTCACTGAACAAATAAGGCACAGATGCATCAAAAGAGAAAGGAATGTGCAAACTTGGGAAGTACAAAATAGCTACGGAAGAATTCACACTAAGGGGAGAGACAGACACGGACTGTGGGTTCAGTTCAGCAAACATGAGTGGCCAATATTCAAACATGATAATGATGTAGCAGATCTCCAGGGTCCTCCACTGACCTGTTGAGACAAAATGTAAGACTTGTTCTGTATAGGATAAAGATGCCACAGGCAGGCAGAATTACTCACAGTGAGAGCACACACAGAACAGGCTGATGGTGCTCATTGTGAATTTTAAGAGCCACACTGTTGACAGGCATCTCAGCAGAACAGCAGAGGACAACCCATTAGGAAGAAATATGACTCTTTCAGGGTGATGGGTCATCACAGGATTTCTATTTTGGGCCCTTTAGGCAGCTATGCAATAGATCTTGATTACCACCTAACTTGTAACAGCGTCTTGGGTGAAGGAGTGTGGTTTGGCTAGACCTCAGGAAAGGGACATTGTGAGATGCAGTGCTGAATGGAGGTCTGAATCAAGTCTAAGCTTCATCAAGGGCCTACATCCATAAAAGATGCCTAGCTGTTACGATTTGGGTTTGTGGTATTTTTCCCTGGAACAGAGCCCTTTGATATACTTCTGTTGCATACCATAAGTCAAAAGAAATACATCAGAATTTTTGCAGTGAGAGCTTACTAAAAACATGCAAAATTAAAAAAAAAAAAAAAGGAGAGAGAGAGTAAGACAGACAGCATTCTCAAGATTTGCTTTGGCAGTCTTACAGTGTACCATGCCAGATCAGTACCTCCTTGTAATCCTTTAAAATATTTTTGTGCTTACAATATTTTAAAGATACTGGTATTTTGGAGGTGTTGGGAAGGCTGGAGGGACCAAGACAAATAGAGGAACATGTGTCTTAGCACCAGCCTGAAGTGCCATGGTGTGATGAGGAGCTCTGGGCTGGCACAAGACATCAACAGCCTGCCAGAACCCATGCATCTAAACAGATGAACCCTTTCTGGCTATTTTATGACACAAACAGGAACTGTGTGGCCTCCTAGTGAGTGTTGAGGTGTTGTCTCCACTGTTTTCCTGTGGGTTCCACTGTGGTTTTCCACCCCACAACCTGCTGCAATTTTCACTCCTTCCCAAAAATCCCATAACTCAAGTAAAAAATCAACATTTTACAACCAGACATAACTCAGTCTGGGCAGGGTCACTTCAAGCAGCAGTTTCCTCAAGCAAAAATGTTTAGCTGTGCTCATTGTAAACCAAAAAGAAACCTTTCTAATGATCTGTGCCAGGGCAGCACAGCCTTGCCAGAATAGTAGAGCTCAACTTCACACCCACAGAGCCTTCCTTCAAAGACTGATGCTGAAATCCCAGTAAGATGTGCCAATGTCTATCTCCTATTTCTCTTACGCAGGGAAAGGGGGTCTCTTTGGCTGGCTGGCAGTTGAAAAGATCATGATGCCTCCTTTCCAGCCAGTTGACAGATGTATAAGGGAGGCTTGTCAACTCATTTCCAATAGAGCAATTAAAACAAGTCTAACATCTTTCAGCTCACATTGGGCAAGAGCAACACTATGTAACACAAGCACACTCACTGAACCCATAAATCCTTTTTAAAAAACTGTGTACTAGTTCCACTGGTATGAACCTGCCAGATCTAGCCAAAATATGGACCGCTTGGGTATTTGCTATGAGGTCAAATGAATGAACTGCTCTATTTAGTGCAATATCTCATCACAGTATTTCATTCACTACATCCGTCCATTAAATTTTATGTCTCTGCATTTAGGAATGATAGCTACCTACATAAAGTAACCACCACTGCACCCTAACTGCATTAATACTGCACAGGAGCAAGAACACTGCACTTGATACAAAGAACATTTTAAGCTGTCCCACAAGGAAAAAGAACACATTCATATTGCTCTTGGTCAAAGCATAAGCTCACCATTTGGTTGTAACTTTTTGATAGCAATCTGCTAATATTTGTATAAGGGTCCTTGAAGAATCAGAGGAAAAACAGCACAAAGAAAACAGAGGAACATAAAGCAAACTTCAAGACATCTGGTGAATACCCAAGTAGTGGGAGAAGTGAAAATGATTAATGGCATAGTATCAGCACGCAACAGCACAGTGGAAGTAAGATAGCTGGGTTTTAGAAAGCAGGGCCATTAATACACAAGGTGAAATGACCATGCAAACACTGGTTGCTGAAGGACAAGGTAGCAGGAAACAAAACAAAAAGTTACTGTTGTCTGTAACACCTGGTAGTAAAAAGCCAGGGCAGTGGGCCAACATGCTGATGAGAAAGAGCAAAGCCTGGTAATTATTCCTCCCCTCTCATGAAAAAGCAGCAGGGTTAATTTTATCCTGGAACAAAAACTATTTGCCGTTGAAGGAGCATTACAGGAGCAGCTCAATATCCAAACCTAGCTGTCTAATAAGCACTTTTTTCCTAAGCACTTGGCAACGGAAAAAAAGATCGCATGGCATTTTGCAAATTATAGCAATTTTTTTTCTCAAATGAGCATTAAAAAGGGAACAAAGGGTTTTTAAGTATAACCCTACTAAAAATAAAGAAAAGTTTTAATCCTCCTAAAAGTTCTGAAATCTAGATGAATGGCCAAGAACTCTGGGAAATTCTGAACTTGGGCTCGTACACTGAGCAAAATTCAAATCTGGAATACAAAATGTGAGTGCTGCCTCAGTTGTGTCATTTCACATTCCTTCAAAAAACACACCTTGTGAGTCTTCCACGAAGTGAATTCAAACAGACATTCTCCTCTTGCATAGCCAGGCAACAAAATCTAACACTTAAATAAATTAAACAGCATCCTTCTAACTCTCATTTGGAAGAAAACCTAAATGCAAAACAAGTGGAAATGATGTAGCTACACTTTGCTCTGCTGGCAGCTGGACCCAATAGGATACACAATGGACTTCTTTTTGGTGATGGAAACAGTTAACGGAGATTTCGATAAACGTAAAGGAAATGGGACTTTGTATCAGTGCAGAGTGGAGGAACTGCACTTTACAGATTAGTTTTACAGCTCTCCCAGTACGATCCTCCATTTAATGTGCCGTACGTTTTTCAGACTGCTGTTGAGCTCCTCTTGGATGTTACAGATACTATGATCATCACACCAAAGGCAAGCTTCTTACAGAATACAAAGAACTTTTGAAGAGTTGACATCTAACCTTTAACACAAGGGGATTTAAATAGATTGAATTAAGTTAAGCTATCTCCTCTTACACTATTCAAATTGTACCCTTCTTGTTACAGATGTACATACAGCAATCTACCACATGGTCTATTTTCAACAACCTGTTCTCTCTCTGCCACTATTTTCTATGCTGCTAATGCAGCACAGAAACAAAACAAAACAAAACACCCAAACAAACAAACAAACAAACACCAAAACCAAAGCACACACACTTCCCCCCCCCAAAAAAAAAAAAAAGTTTCTGATGATTAAAAATCTAGATTATTGATGATCAGCAGCAGTAGTTTTGGAACTGTGACAGTCACTTTGATACCATAAAAGGTTTTTAAATGCTCTTATATTACAGGCACTATGGAAAGAGTTTTTCTAAAGTGAAACCCAGTAGCTTATCTCTTTCATTTTTTATAATTCTGTTTTGGCCAGATTGCTCAGCAGGCCTCTCTGCCACTGCAGCCAGTGCAAGGCGCAGCATCATTCCTGCTCAGTGACTGGAACCACCATGATTACATTGTCTGCTTTTATGCTGCCTTGCAAACTTGTTAGATCCCTTAATGGTGAAGAACTTGGCTCTCCTTATGACCTCGTCCTCCCTGACCTTCACTCAGCCATGTGTGCATACTCCAAGGCCACAGTTCACAAGTTCCACCACTAAAAAAACGGGTCAAAGTTTTTGCTGAGACTATAGCCGCACTGTGGGTATTTGTTGTTTAGGCATCTGCCCTACTCTATTCAAAATAATTTTCCCCTCTACTGCATGTTCATTTTACACAAATTCATAGGAACAAAGTGATGTTGTAATCATGTATTCCTCATTTCTGCACTAGATCTAATACAATAAACTTTGCAAAAAAACCCAAAAAACAGATATCGAAGCCTTTAAATCAAAAGTTAATCAGGCTCAGACACTCTTGGCTTTAAAATATGAACCGAAGAGCTCTTAATAAAAACAAGGTTCTCTTTTGCAGCTGCTCATGGTTCAGATCCTAAGTTTTCTTGGACTTTTACATAGAACACACAATTGAGGGAAGCTAAAAGGCAAGGTCCAGAGCTACTGGTACAGCAAGCATCCCATTTTCTTTAGTCTGCTATTCCATGTAGTCCAAATGCTAAGACATACCCATCTCAAAGTAAAGGTACTTCGTTTCACATGGAACAGATAATTACTGCTATTTTTAAATGGCTACTTTTAGCTTGGGCTAAGGATCTGAAAACACAACACCTTTCCAGAGAAGAGGGTGATCTGTGTCTCAGCAGGTAAGAGCTAGTGGGGATCACAAGGCAGCTGAGAGGTCAAGTGCCTTCTGCGCAAGAACCGGCCGGCACAGCCCCCCAACAGGACCCGCAGCCGCTTTGCCATGACTTTCCATCAGCCACTGCACTGGGGGCCTGCTGCAGAGGAAAGCTGCTAAAATACACTCCTCCATCCCCAGGTTTTCTGACAACTACCTTGTTGGTCTAATGACGTCACTTAACACTAACAGACCGACTCTCCCACAGAGGGAATGCGTACACTGATTTATCTTCTGGTTTTATAACCACTCAATCAGAAAAGATCTTTCCTGTTCATATTTTATATGCTCTGATAGTAAACAGATGTGTCTTCAATACTGGCAGAGTTTCTTGCTGTTGGAGACTGTTAAGAGGTTACAGAAAAGGGTGACTACCCCTTTGTCAAGGGGGATGTTTTTCACTTGGGCCTAATTTAACCTGAATCCTACCTAAACCTTGTGTTACTTCATAATTTTTATAGCTGTAACATATCTACATTATTTTGAATCAAAAAGCTATGATTATGGAGAAATTAACTATATTTATGTTACTGACAGAAACTATATATAATTTCCTTGGTTGTTTATCTTTTTAAATACTGAGATTTTAAGGAGAATTTTTCAAAGGCATAAAAAACACAGAAGGCTTTACTGCATAAGGAGTGATTTGAAAACTGCCACTGCACTTTAAATTTAGCCTGTAGCCTAACTTTCCTAGCCTTCAAATGGGCTTGGGCATCTAATCAATGATTTTGCTTTTAAAAATCTCTTCATTACCAGTTTTGGAATTTACTTTCGTGCTAGATAAACGGAAGAGTACAATCATTAGTTCTTGCCAGTGAACCGGAGAGCTGGGGCCTGCTCCCATCCCTGCCCTCCTGGATGATCTTCAGTCAGTTACTTGCGCCTTCCCTGTGAGGGTGGTATTTTTGAAACAGTGCTGCTGGGGGCGTGAGTTTTAGTCCAGTGAAAGGGCAAGTGTGGATATAGTTATGGTAGAGTTTATGCTTGTGGTACAGCTTATATCGGTTCCTGGATTAGAACAGACTTCAAGTCTGTTGACACAAAACTGTCTTAACACAACAGTGTTCTATTCAACAAAAGAATCTGGTAGAGAAGAGTCCTTAGCCCCACTTCACTTCAATTTCCATATACAAAATAGCACTTTCTTTGTCCATAGCAAGAGCTGCAACATTCCATTACAAAGCTTTTCGCAACAATCTTGGTTTCAGACATTGCCAGAATCCCACCCCTATCTACCCCTCGCTGCTCACTCCCACAACTAATATGTGTTTGGACGGCATTTGTGCGGTTCTGTTGTGAATCGATGTGGCTTCAAAAGATCTCTGCACTTTTGACACTTATACTTTTAAGTGACCAGTTTCCAGAGCAGGTTCACAACATGGCCACACTATAGCTGAAAGGACACTTGAAGACAGAAGGATAAGACTTATCTGCCATGAGGGATGTCAACATTTACACCAGTCTGCCACCCAAAACAACATCCTGTGGGACTACCACACCAAGCACATAAGAAACAAGGGCCATACCAAGTAGTCTGTTGACATACACCACGTTGAGAAAACTGAACTGCCATAACAGTATGCCTTAATTCTAATTGTAATGTAAAACAAGCTGTTAGCTTTGAAAATGAGACACTTAGAATCACAGAATCATAGAATTGTCCTCTCCCATCGTGCTTTTCTGCCCAGTGTTACCCACCACATCATTCCAGAGTTACCTCCTGGCAGATGGTGCTAACACAGTCTGCAAATGTCCCATCCTCACGTGCAAAACTACCTTTCAGTTACAAGCCTCCCTTCCATCTCCCACTATCCTGTTAGACCCCTCTGCTCCATGGACACAACACACCAACATCAGCTCAAAGAACTCATTCAGCTCTGAGAAAGGGACTTCCTAATATGCCCATGTGCTACCCTAATTGCTTAAATTTCCCCTTCTCAAAGAAACTCTGTTCTGGTCAGTCCTGAGTACTAGACTCACATATACATTCATTTATTAGCCACTCTTTTATATTTTTTATGAAACTAAGCATCACCTTCAGATGAGGTTTGATTGGATCTTAATTAGGTAGTTCCCAACAGGCATTCGAGATTAACAGCCAAATCTCAAAGACCAGAATTGTTACTCTGATATTGCTCACCCTTAGAGTTAAACCAGGGCAGTCTTGACATGCCCATCATGAAGTGATGAACGCTTAGACCTTTCATTGGTATTCACAGTATGTACAAGTTTCTTCATTTCTATGAAAATCTCCCATGTGGGAAACCACTTTGGTGCTTTCGTTTTAATCATTCTGCAGTCCCACCATCAAAATAATCTGAGGTTTAGACAAGTATTAACACATAGTTGGGCTGTTCTGCATGAACCCATGTACCCACACACAGATTATTTTTTTTTTAAATAGACAAAGGCATTTCTACATGAGGTGAAGGCAATGCTTGCTTTAAACATAAGAACATAATATCCTCATTCCCCACTTTGCACTGCACAAGAGAACTATATAAAGAGAATATGTTCTGGCACCTATTCTGGCTGTGCTCTTTCTGCAGTCTAGAGAAAATCTACAGTGTGGTAACCTCTCCCTCTGTCTCTGCCTCACTCATACAGAAAGCTGAAAAACATACATTTTTCATTTCATAAGCCTGGCAAGATGACAAGACATGTTACAAGTTCTTGATAATTTTTCTCAGATGCAATGCTGTTTGCATTGCACAAAGACAGCTTCTAGAGGAAAAACTCTTACTTATAACTACATTTTGCCAAAAGAATAATTAAACTAAAATTTTAGACATGAAACAATTACAAAGTGGGACACCAACGCCAAAAGAAATATCAAATGAGGAAAACAAAAATACCTTGATTCCCCCAGTGCTGTCACAGCTGCATCCAAGATTGTTCAGCCAACAGAGGGCTTCAGGTAACAGCATCAAATCACTGCAAAATCAAGTAAGGATGAAAACAGTTAGTGAATTCACCAGTGTGAATGTCTCACATGAGAAGCTGAAACTGCAACACAAACCCCTGCAGAAGTATCCTTTCCAAGGACCACTGGATGTCAGAATGAAAGAAAAGAAAAATAAATGTGAAGTCATCAATTCAGGCTAACATCAGATCACCTTAGCTGTAAGGTCCATTTGCATATTTCAACAGGTCAGAGCACTGCTGCTTACAATCTGCTGAAATCCTTTCACAAATGAGGCCACTATAACTCCTGCTTTAATGCCTCAGGGAATAGTCATCTTTTATACAAAATTTGAGGTGTGCTATCAACAGTCTTATGATGCATGAGTAAAAAAAAAAAAGCAAAAAGTTGCACATTTCCTCCTACACTATCTTCTTGCAGCTGTCTCTGCACTAACTCAGCTTCATTAGCAGAGGGTCCAAAAGACCTTCTTCCTACCACAAAAATTCTCCTCCCCTCTTTCAGTCTCGCTGGCCAGCCTTCCCTCTTCAGCAATGTTTTTGCTTGAAAACACCTGCTCCCATCGTTTGCCTTCCTGTTCTGCCACTTATTTTTGCCTCACCAAAGGACAGTTTTAAGTCAGCTCTCGGGCAGTTAGATCCTATGGCGAATAGGAGTCACAGATACAAAGATTAGAAATAAAACCTTTATCCCGGCTTCCCTTAAAAGGTCAGCTTTCAAACGAATTACAAATGTCAGAGATTTTTGTACTGTTCATTTTAAACCCAGTCATATTTTTGAAACTATTTATAAAACAAATATTCCTGAGCAGATTCTCCCTACGATGGATGATAGGGATTCTGCTTGCTTTGCAAGGGATGTCTGGTGAGCAAAGGCCTGTCTGTGAAAAAACATTATGATGATCCATGGATACAAGAAATACATGCCCAGAAAATCTGATTTGCAGCTGCCAGCAATGCTACGCTGCCTCAAACTGACCTCTGCGCCACTGCGTCCTGGAACATATACCACCTCGGATGTAGGAGGAGTGAGCTAGTACTGCAGGAAAGCAGCTGCACACAAGCAACAACCCATAAAACACTTCAGGACGGGTTTTACTGTTCTAGAAAATCTGGAAGACACATGGTCTTCACAGCTCACCAGTATGTTTCCAACATTACATCACTGCACATTAACTGTAGTTAAGAGATCTTCCTTCCATGTGCTGGCCCCACGATAAGCCTGTTCTTGAGCTAGGCTAACTCCTGCTGCAAGGGATGAAAGTCTACTGCATTGCCCTAGACTTTGAAGGACTTGTTTCCTTTCCTTGTAAGGATACACTCCCACCTCCAGCGCCTCCTGACCGCTGTGAAGGTACCGACAACAGGTAAAGCTGTACCAAGTGAACCCACTTTTAGAAATATGGAACTAAATCAAATTCCATCTGGTGATAAATCCTTAATCCAGATACAAATAAACTGCACTCACAAATTCTCATCATTTCTAAATGAGAGCAGAGTCTGATTTACCTTGCAACAGGAGACAGAAGAGTGACACATTTCCCTCAAGTGATAAGAAAGCACCTCACAGAACTAAACACACACACAACCTCACATCAAACTGTTCCTCACTGAACAGCTATGTTTAAATGCATAGCCTTGAGTCTCGTAATGCTACATACGTAACAAAAAAGGAAATTGGGGCAATTTAGGCACAGTTCTTCTTAAAAGAACTGCCTAGAAAATCCCTGATAAAGAGCACTGGAGAAAGGAAAGACATATCAGTACGTACACATCCCAAACAACACAAGGTAATATGGCATTTCTGATTACATATACAGTCACAGGTAAGGCCAGAGGAAAATTCTGCCTCCAGCAAGAAAAAAATCTGGGTAGAATTTGGAATCATGCATGTTCATACCAGAGAGGTATAGGGATGGGAGCTTACCAGGAGAATGCTGTAATTAATTAAAATCTTTTACATAATTTCTAATATATGAGAATTTGGCAGGCTCACTGAATTCACCAGTGTTCCCTCAGTAGTGCAGACAATTCCCCAGGCCCAAGGCATACAGAGGGACTTATGTCACAGGACAAAGCTCTATCTAGTCCCATGTCAAAGCTCCTTTAGGGTCCCCAGAATTTTCCAGGCTTCTTTGCACAAGCAACGTGTCACCACGTTTTTTGTTGCATCTTCCTCTAATTTTTATGTTGGTGATGCATAATCCGCCATTTCATGATATTTCACAGGCACAACCAGACTCCCTAATATTAACAGAGGACTAAAAGTCTCCTGGTAAGAATCTTTTTATTCTGGCTACCACACTACTTCATGTGTATGTATGTATGTGTACGTTGTTTGACAAGAACATTTTTAATGTAATGCCTCAAATCTTTCTGCTTAAAAATTGGCTCAACTGTAGTGATACTTACGATTTACCCTCTTGCAATAACTACATTTCTATCTTTTGTCTGTTCACTGATTATTTTTTTAATTATTATTATTTTGCTGATGCCCTTGGTATTGCACCTCCTGCAACACAGACAATTGGCAATATATATGGGCCAAAAACTTGCCCTTCACTTTCTCAGCACGTCCTCTAGGTCCACATTCTTGTGTGCATGGTTACAGGTCATGTTAGTGAAATATTTATTTGCTTATTTCATTGATTTTCCCTACCTAAGGAACATGTGCCACAGTCACTCATCGATTTTCCCTTTGGTTCTAATTAGGAGAAAGCTTATATTATTATCATCTCTGTGAATATCCAGACAGCTTCAATGATCCAGTTAAAGTTTTCCTGTACTCATTTATATCCAGACTAAAATTAAACCACTAAGTAAGGTTAAGGTGCAACCAAATATCCCTAGCATCATGGAAAACAACATTTTAATTATTTTTTTAAAAGAAAGCCAAATAGACTGCTGAAAAGGAAATTTTATGTTAAGGAAAGTCTTTACAAAAAGTTACATTCTGGAAAGCATAGAAATGCTGTAATAGGATTCTACAGAACTGCTTATTTTTGCCACCCATCTTCCAACACAGTCTGCAAAGAAACATGAACAGTAATGTCCTATGATTCATTCTCCAGAAGCAACACAAAGATCTCTACCGCATCTTACTATGTACAATGGCACAGCATCAAGATAACCTAATCAAACACTGTCAATCATACACAAAGACATAATGAACTAAAGTTTTGCCTACATACCTCTGCCAGGCACTGCTTATAAAGTAGAACAGTTGAGTTCATTTTCTAGTGGTTTCAACTGACAAACACTGTCTCAAGCTTCCTCTGGTCTAGAAAACTGGAAACCTAGATATGTGGATAGGGTAGGGCTTATCAGCAATATCTCTCTGGTCACAGGCAGAGACTGAATCCAAGGGATAAGCATAAAAAAAGCAGAATTTCAATGGGAAAGCTGCGAATGAAGAAGAAAACAGGAAATGGGAAAAGCCAAACCAATATTTCAACTGCAGCAGGCAAGCCAAGATCTCTAGGTTCTTTATCAGTAGCCACAAATTCAGCCCACCTCTCAGAGCTGTAGAAGTAAGCAGCGCATGTCCCCTGTGCTCCAGTTACAAATCAGTATCGTTCAGGCTGGCAGAAGGCCAAAACTTTAGAAAGGTCTGTGCCCTTGCCACTGAGAAATATACTTATACTAGGGAATCTAGTATCTTCTGGGGACATTATTTCACCTCTGAGGCTCAATGGGGAGGTTTTCCATCTACTTTCCATCCCTATTATTTCCAGGGAAAAAATATTTCAAATTTCAAGAGCTGCTTGTATATTACCTTGATCCCACTTACCACTTGGATGCTGCTCAAGTTTTTCAACCTCCTCAGAGCCCCTCAAATGTTGCAGCTCCCTAGGGTAGTCAATAGCATGCAGGACTGCAACAGTCTTTACTGTAGCCTCCTACAGAGAGGGAAGGAACCTCTCCCATTTCTTTCCTTCTGCCTAGGCCAGAACTCCTCAACACAGTCAAAGCAAGCTGTATCCAGTAGATAAACTGGATGCGTTTCTCTCAACTCCTCATTAGCAGTTAGGAATAGAGGTATGGTGCTCTGCTGGGTAAGTTCAAGGAAGGAGCTCACACATAACAGCAAAGAGGGTGAACAGAACCATTTCTATGAGAACTTGATGGGTAAATGAGGGTGACAGATAGGACAAACATACTAGAAGAGTAGCCTTCTTCCTATTGCTCGCCATTTGACCATGACAACAACCCTCTTCCTGTTTACAAAGAACAGCCTTCCTTGTGACAGAAGCATCTGCACAAATCATTTTAGGATTCCAATGTCTACCCAGCCACAGACACTATTAAGCCTAGCTATCACAGTGAACAACAGCAAATCTTCAGACATCCAGGTCTCTTGGTATTAACAAGCTTTCTATCCAAAATACAAAACAGCTTCTCATATTTGCCACAGACCTACAAATGGTTTTGCACATACCTGTAAGACCAAAAATAAAAGACATATGGATAATATCATACGACTTTGTTTACTCCCTGTTTCTACATTCACTAAGATTTGTGACATCTGAACTCTAGCTACAATTTATTTTTGTTTATGGTCAACATCATGTCTTTCACGCTGCCATTTGTTTCCCAAAATTACTTCCATTGTCATGGACTTGAGATTTACAGCTGAAGCTGACAGAACCATTTCTGAGCACTATATATCAAGGGGAGAAAAAAGAAAAACTGTTCATAAAAAAAAGCTGACTACTGCCTTAATTATTGAGAGACTGCTACTTCACAAAAGCAGTGAGGGGATTTAAGAAAGTGACAAAGTCACAAAACTCATAATTTCAGAAGTGCTGTGAATATTAAAACTCACCAAAAGCTGCATTTGACAGCGGGAATCAGATGTCTTCACAACTTCTGACATTTTTACCCTGCGTTTCTCAGTCTGGGATGATTGTTCCAGCATTTTCCTTTGTTGTTCACCTCAGCTGATGTCAGCCCACCTGCCAGTTTGCATTTCTTTAGCTTTCGAGACTCAGAGTTCCATTGTTTATAGCTCATCTGCCTTTTTCTGTGGATGAAGGAGGAAACATTCTTTGCGGTTTGGTCGGTTTGGGTTTTTTTGCTACATTACCTAGTACATTACTAGTACCTAGTAATTATCCAGTTACTAATCAGAGTATGTGCTTCAAAGTCATAACAAAATGATCCACATACTGCATACTCCACTGCCATCAGGCACAAATTTCACCTACTTATCACCACCTCCATTTATTCATTGAAGATAATAGTCTGTGCTATCAGTGAACCCCATTATACGATAAGAAGAATATTCAAAGATATTTATTTCCCTAATCATATGAGCAATTGCATAATCTTCTGTGTATTCCATACCCAGTTAAACAAAATCTTGAAAACACACACACACACACACTCTTTTACTTATACAGAAAACATTTGCAAATTTAGGGTCTCTTACTGGTATCACAAACTATTTATCTAAAGAGTTTCGTAATTTATTGCAATAATGAGCACCCTGATGAAATAACACTTAAGTAGAGAATATAAAAGAATCAAAAAGAAAAAAAAATGAACTTCAAATGTGTATGTTTTTTTGCAAACCAGTCATAACACAGCAATATGCTCAGTGCTGCACATACACAGCCAAGTCTAAATGTGCAATTACTGAGCCTCAGCATCAACAAAGTTGCCATGGTTCTGCTATGCAAAGTGGGGATGAACAGATTTGCAAGCACTGTAAATACTCTTGCTAGGGTTATGTCTGGCTCTACAGGAGCATGTGGTATGGTGTATAGTAGAACCAATGAAGCCAGATGATGATGAAAGGCAACACCTAAGTAATTGTAGTTTTCCTTTTCACCACAGGGAACATGAGAAGAACACAACCCAACTCATGGGATCAGCTTTCCAGGCTGCTCACCAGTCAGAGGGAAGCTGACAGCCATCCTCAGTTTATACAGTAATTTCAATACCTTTGGTGAAACGTTGGCAAGCACAGGGTAAACTCTGGCTCTGCATGGAAAGCTCTGTAATTTCCCTTGTGGAATTAGCCACCTGCATGGAGCCAGCCACGTGCACACTTTTTGCAGGTGAGCCTTATGAGCTGTCTTTGAAAAGAACTGCCTCTGTGATGTGTCTCTGCTATTAAGAGCAAGCATTGCAAAAGAGTGATCTTTTTTATATGGTTATATTCTTTGCAAAGTTGAAAAGATTATTAGATGCTGCAAATATACCTCCACTTGCCAAACAGAGCAATTCTCATTTGTACAATGTTGTATTGTAAGACACCCTCACCCATTTGCTTAAGTGTCAAAATAAAGAACACTTTCATAACAGATAAATGCAAGCAGGTGGAGAAAAGATTGTTCTAGGAACTTCACTTTTGCATGAGTTCTTCCTCACTGTTAACCCCAAAGTTTACCAACAAAACACTATCAAACTCATCTTCTTCTTGTAAACAAAGTTGAAGTCTGGTACAGCACAATAAAAATTCCATTAAGGTTCACATACATCTTGAACAGGATCAGAAGCTACTTAAACATTAGAGAATAATTACAAAATAATAATTTATAAAGACAAAAGGAAATAATATGGAAAGTAAGAATTTCAGAGACTGCACTATTCCGATGGAATCTATATTTTTACAATAAACTGACAAAACTTCAAGATGCAGTGAGATATTACTTGGAGACTAAGATACTGGGAAGGGCTTGTCATGCTCCGCTGGTGAGTGCTTTGAAGGCAGATTCTAGTTTAGAATGGCAAGAAAATGAAAAGGGAGATCAAGAGAACTAGTTGGAGCTATGCCAAGGATCCATAAGGAGAGTTCAGAAGGACAGACAGCTCCCTAGAAAAACAAGAAAAACCCTAACATACCATGCTTTTTCATCTTCCAGCAAGCACTGCAATAAACAAGGATGATTTTAGCAAGTGTTTAACATGTACCTATTCTACACCGAAATACAATGCCCAGGACCACAGTGATCTGAAAGCATCATTCTCCTCCCCAGCAAAGCAATGGGCTATGCTGGGGCTTTGAGCAACCTGGTGTCGTGGGAGGTGTCCCTGCCCATGGCAGGGGAGCTGGAATTAGATGATCTTTGAGGTACCTTCCAACTCAAGCAATTCTGTGATTCTATGACATGTGGAAGACACTTGTCTTCAACAGACTTCAGCATAGTCATTTGGTCCTACGCTTTTCAGACATCCCCACACCATTAGTGAAGACCACTCTTTAAAAGTCTCATCTTTCAGAATTTGCAACATGAAAAGTTTCGACCGACTTTCCCTGTTGGTGATAACATGTTGACATTGTCCTTTGCATTTGGCTCTTGGCAAATAATGAGCATTGTAGAGCCAGTAACACCTGTTGCTTCTTTATCTGTCTCTAATGAGAGCTATTTAGGAGCTCTACCACCAATAATCATTTAATATTGTGCTCCACTAACCAGCATCTTTGCCCTGTTTTTCCATCCATCCTTAATTGACCTTGATTAATCTGAGGAAGACTATGTTGACAATAAAAAATTAACCATTCAAAAAGAGGAAGCAAGAACATGCAAACTGACACTAAATGCCCTTGGCTGCTCAGTGTCATCGCTGGTGTGACAGATCATTTGGAGTAAGTATCTTTTCAGAGAAGCTAGTACATCTTCTAGCTGCTGACTTTCATCAGTCTGCTCCTGCACATCCACCCTTCATGCTGTATACACTGCCTTTGTGTATTCAAACTGTACATTTCTTAGGTCTTTGCAGGGATGCCCGGCTTCTCTTGCATTAATTCTTGTTCGGTAAAATTGCTTTGCTATCCACCAAGCTGTTAACAGCTGTGCTTTTCAGGGACACATCCTCATTGGCAGTGCCATACAGCAGCCCCTGTGTTTCTGTGCTTGTTCCACAGCTCTAAAAATGAAAGCAAAGAAGTCTTAAACAAGTCTGCTGCGTTGTAGCGGCAAACCTTCTTTCTGGACTTGTTTGCTTTCACATTAACCCATCTACTGCTGGCACCCCATATTTTTGTATTAGTGTTTAGAGAAACGGACAAGAGACTTCAATGTGTGCCAATATTCTCTTCAAAAATATTCATTATTCTTTCCCCAAACACCAGTTTCATTACAAAAGGGAAGTGTTACCCACGTTCAATCTGATGAAAAGGTTAGTCCATAAACCCCAGAACATGCACACTTGTGGAGAATAAGCAGTCTCACTTCCCATGAGGCAGAAATAGACACTTCAGCTGCAAAATTGCACCTGTCAGCCAGTCTCTCCTGGGTCTGCAGTGCTCCCTCAGCCCTGTCACCCCTCCCCAGCAACCTGGCGCGTGGCAGAAACCTGCTTGTGGAAAATGCTCTGGTCTCCAATTGCCCCTGTTGAATACCGAGGACAATACCACCCCACATCCCAACCTGGGATTTCACCTGAAGTTGTGGGTGCTTTGTACTCTCAAAATCCTGAAACAGCACTTTTAGTGACGCACTAACTGGTTTGTACTCATCAAAAGCCTTGTATACTTGTCTCAGAGTTTGTGTTACGCATTATCGCTAGAAAGGAGAAAGCCTTTCTGGTTCACTAGACATTTGGAATTCATCTCTCCCAAGCAGACATTTTGTTTCTTTCAGGTTTCCAAGTACGTTTGTCACAAAATTATGTTGACTGATGAGGGATCAACAGTCTTACTCTAACAAAAACAGTAACGATTTGTTAGTTGGTTAGTAGCAGCTAAAATTATTTTGTTTTATAAAAACCCTTCCATGTTCAGTATTTCTTAAAGGGACTTAGCATTTAGATATAAAATGCATTTTCACTGGTATTTTACCTTACTATTTTGTGCTAGCCTGCTAATACATTACTGAATGTCACTGAAGTCAAGTCTCTGGCATTTGAAACAAGGCAAGCAGAGGAATTCCACTCACAGCATAGAGCTAACATTTTGGAATGGCCAAGTTGTCTAGACATTTAGTAGATACCAAATTTGTCTTTGGACTTGTGGTCTTAATCAGCTTGTAGCTACATACTTGCTTCTTTTTTCAACTCTGACAATAAAAGTATTTTCTAGAAGTATTTTTAAATTCAAGTTTAAAAATACCTCGGAGGAAGAAAATAAGTGTTTCTTTCAAGGTGCACAAACTCTTGTTTGGTTAAATAACTTAATATTTTCAGAAGTATTTGTCCTTCTGTATAAACAACCAGAAAGTGGCTGTCATCTAACAGCCTACCACAATGGTTCTTATAATTTTATTTAATGTTTGTAATAAAACTACAGTACAATTATTGCAAGAGAGTCAAGGTGCTCATACTGGCAATGAAGCTAGTGCTTGCCAATTTTATAATGATCTTATACAAATGTGCACAAACCTGGCAGCTGTCTGAAGCTTAAGATTTGATGTTTGGTCTAAGCCACATCCTTCACTTCCCAACTCCCAAATAATGCTGGGAAAAGTGAAGAAAAGGGGTACAAACACAGAATAAAGTCAAGGAAAAAAAGGATAAAAAGGGCATAACTGTGCATGTGAATAAACATAAGATAACAGGGGCAAACTGTTCAGGTGAAGAAGTGGCAAAGTTTCCTGTCTGTATGAAGTCTTTTTAATGAATTCAATGGACTGCTATATTAAAAAAAACAAACAAACAAACAAAAAAAAAACCAAACCAAACAAGCCACAATAGCAAAACCAAAAAAAAACCCAAACAACAAGCACAAACTACTTGAGTCTGTAAGGGGAATTCACCCCAAATGTAGCCTCCTGCAACTTTTCGATGCACAGGGTACACCCTGTGGACGTTTAGCATACGCACACATGGTGGGGTACAGACCTTAGTTGTCTCCAGTGTTGTTTGCTACACACATGGAAACGACTTGAGGTGTTCTGCAAGCGGAGGAGTGTGCTGCTGTAGGTACACCGCTAGCAGCACTGGTAAAGAGCCACTTCAAAGCCAGCCTTCTGTTTTGCTGGGCATGAAGCCCTTTTGAAAGTACCATTGTTTGCTAAACACCAAAGGAAAGAGCAGGATCTTCGGTGGCACACAGGGATGCTCGGTATCTCTCAGGAAGTCTGCAGGATATTTGACCTCCCAACAAAAGGTTGTCTGCTTGATTTGAGACTTCATGGGTCTCCTACATCTTCCTTTCATAAATATAAAACCATTAACTATTACAGTTATATCATAACTTTATGGCAAGTTTGTTCCCAGAAAAAGTGTACTGATGCTTTGTAATTTTCATGGTAGTCTCCTCACTGTTGCAAGACAAAGTATTCTGTTCTAAGACAGAGCAAAGCTAAGCCACCCTCTAGGTATGTCTGGTGCAGAAAATAAGTTATGTAAAAATTTAAGGAAGGACATCGTTTTACCAGAAAAATAGGACAGGTCTCCGGACAGAACTCTTTCTGTGCCAGTATTTCTTACCCTGATCTATGGACAACTTAGGGCATTGAGCTCAAAAGCCACCAGTATTTTAAACAGGCAAAAACATTATTAACTTTATTATGCATTTACTTTAAATAAAGCTGACTTAAAATTTTGGGAAAACTTGCATTATGCCAGCTGCCTACAAAGCTGGAAACCAGGTTCCTGCAGTGCCCATAACCCTGAACACGCTGATGGCCTAGGAAGCTGCTGCCTAGGGAATGGCTTAAATTTTTTTTTTTTCTTTTAGTGGAACTATTTTGCTGGGTTTGTCTTCACAAATATTTAACTACATTAAAAGTATTATTTTTATAAGCATTTGATCCAATTTGGTACCAAAATAATTCCTTCTTCCAACCCTTCCCCCCACCAGCTAGGGAGAATATTTTCCTCCCTAAGAAAATTGCATGGGAGAGAAATTCTCTTTTCTAGCCAGCACCATCTGGATGTAAAGCTTAAAATGTCGAGAGGGCACAAGGAGAACTGCAGCAGGCCAGCAAGTAAATGGGGAAGGCTAATGTTAATTTGCATACTCATTAAAATTCAGCATGCTTCAAAGAGATAGAAGAAAATTGAAGGAGATAATGTATAAATGCAGTAAAAAAGTAACAACAAGCAGATATAGCCTAAAATCAGGAAAGAGAAAAAAAAAATACTGCAGACAGTGTGAAAAAAAAGATGCAGTACTTCCAGTAGGAAAATTGAACAATTTTAGAAAGGAGACTGCTGAAAAGTCGGAACTTGATACAACTTTTAAAAAGAAATAAATCACTTTATATGGAAATCCAGGAAAAGCTTCTAGATCAGCAGTTCTCAAGCTTGTTTGGACTGCAACTTCATCCAATGAAGTTTCCAGACCCCAACCCCGTGTCATTACTTAGAAGAAGATCAAAACTGCTGAATACTCAGAAGTGGACCATCACTGCTCCCGGTGCTCTAAAAGTTTTTTCCCAGTTTGGCTTCATACATTGAGACAATAAAGTACAGTAAGCGCAAAAGAAGCATTCTTAGTGCAAAGGTGCCCTGAAGCTACTATAACTGGTCCAAGCAGGATTTCCTCGGTTCAGGGGATAGCATGCAGCAGTCACATCTATTTTCATAATTACCACAGAGAACTAAAAGGCCCAGAGTGTCCCCCCTTCACCCCCTCACATGAACACACAGGCAGCCTTACAACCTGACAGTCCCTGGTTCATAAAGTCACTTTTTTTTCAACATCTTTCTGCAGTATTTACACCAAATTCCTTCACTGAACTACAGAATCAGGCACATGAGAAACATTTTTGCTGTTTTTTTCCATATCACTACGTTGCTCTGTACTATAGGAAGAAAAGAGACCACTGAACTATGCATATCATGGGATTTCAGAAGCATAATGAAGCCTCTGGAGCTCACCAGCATCAATTTTATCCTTTATACTCTTCACATTGGAATCAGTCCAGAACATAAAATTTACATTATACAAAAATTGTACAATATCCAACAAGGAAGAGTAAATTAATTTAATCTCTAAACTTTTATATAAACTCTGCACAATTAGCTAAATAATCATCCGGACTCAGAAGAATATATAGCATAGTTGGAAACAATTTAATTACACATACAATCCACCATCAGCGCTCAAATGCCAAATGTACACAAGCATAAAAGCCATCAGTTGCAGAAGCAGAAATCCTAATTTTAGAAGGAGAAAAAAAAAAATCCATCAGAATGTGTCAATATCAATATTTTACGTGCTGAACTGCAGGATACAGCAGAAGTGTTCCACCAGCTCTTCTCTCCAATATCAACCACACATTCCTTCTAAATCAAAAAAGGATTCACTGCAACTTGAAGATATTACTAAGATGCAGGATAGTGTAATGGAGACTGCTTTATAGGCTTTACAGCACAATAGGTAACTTGTACAATGCATCACCCAAGATTATTCTATTAGATAGCTATGGTAAATTCAAGAATTATTTCTACCTTGAATGTATTATACATGGCAAAGCCTCCATATACATGCTGGTGCCACAGTAAAGATAAAAGAAACTGCTGAACATGCAGTAGGAATATCCTCAGGAAGACATATAGGAAAAACAGCTGCCACTAGAATGAGGTTGATTGGGTCTTTAGCAATCATTTGTCCATCAAGAAACACACACTCAGCATCAAACCCATGCATTGGGGCCTTATAATATTCACAAAGGCAGTCATAATCACAAAGCCTCTCTGATGGTTCGCCTTGGGGAAAGGTCCTGTTCCACCACAAACCTGAAAACATGAATATGATGACATGTGGAATTGCGTCTAGAAACAGTTGAAACTTCAGCACCTCATTACCCAGCTCTCTGCTATTTCCTTTCTCAGGTCTTCCTTCTTGTTTACACTGTTCCCCTTCTGACCTTGCCTGCCTTCCTTTTGCTAGTTATGACTACATGGTTTTATTATTGGCTTTAAAAAACCTAGCTTTAAATTATTAATATTTCGTTCTTATAATCAATATTAATGCTATCCAGCATAAGGAAGTTAACATTGATCTGTGTACCACAGGTAGTGATTTGGAGCTTGCTATTTTCACAGAGGGCAGAGTTTTTGTTTTGTGCTGTAACCTTTGCCACAAAAAATGGAGAGGGGAAAAAAACCACAAAAAAACAAACAATCCCATGAAATTGCTTCTCCTGGCAAAGGTTCTTCACAAGGGTTTTCACTCAGCTTTAACCCAGCACTTTGCAAAATCATCACATCAAGGGGCTCCAAGCAGATACAAAAGTACGAGCTCACAGCTGCTGACAATACAGGCCTGAATCAGGGCAAGGAGGTGCCTGCACCTCACAGCAAGGTGCCCAGTGCCCACTGGAAACACCAGGTCAGCGAAAGCAACAGTTGCTGCAGAGATTACAAATTTCACCACTTTTCATCTCAACCCACTTAAGAGTTTTCAGGGCCAAGTGAGTCCCCAAACTCAACCCCCAGGGTGAGCCAAAAAAAAAAAAAGCAAAGATTCTTGCCGGGGCTCGTCAAAGCCACAAGACTTGGGAACAGCAGATTCATTTGCTCATTACAGCTTTCAGAGCAACTCTTAACAGAAAGTTAATGCAGTCTTTATTTAACAGAGGGCTTAAGCACAAAGGGCTACAACCTAAAGCACTAGTGTTTAAGGATGAAGCTACGGTAAGAATTTAAAACATGCTAGCTCTCAACTCTGTAACAACAAGGTACCAAATCAGCGAGATACAGATCAAGTCTACACAAGCCACTTCTTAATTTGGCACCTCGTATGACTTCAGTCTCATACTCCAAAGAAAGTAATATCGCCTTGTCCTCATTCTGTCACTCTAGATTTCAATGGTGCACAGAGAGTTTTGTCAGCTTGATTCCTGACATACGCGCACAGAAAAAGTAAATGGTTTGAAGAAAGCAAAAAATATGCCTCTGTCTCTCCCGTCCCACCCCCACCTCCCCTATTACTAAACAAAAGCCTAACAAGCTAATTCTTAGGAATTTTATTTTTATCATCTTGTTA
Source organism: Limosa lapponica baueri (assembly GCA_002844005.1). Classification (NCBI taxonomy): domain Eukaryota; kingdom Metazoa; phylum Chordata; class Aves; order Charadriiformes; family Scolopacidae; genus Limosa; species Limosa lapponica. Next base: position 382,077 of record KZ505699.1, read on the forward strand.
GGAGTCATGATGTCTTCAGATTCAATTACAACCACAGAAATAAGACAAGGTGCTTTGTTTCACAAAAACACGCGCTTAAAGACTGTGAAGCTGCATTGATTTATTTCTTATCCAGGAAGATGTTCCCATAATTAAGATTAGTGATAAAAACAACACTCAGAGCTCTTGACTCCCAAACATCATAGTAAGTAATTTTACTGTGTTGGGCAGCCTGTGCTCTAGCAGACGTATCACCAAGTCTGTAATGTCTTAGGGGTAGACACAGCAGCTCTGTCTTAGCACTCTAAGCCAACTGCAGAACTGACACACTGAACATCCAAAACATAATTCAATAGTCTCAAGAGCAAGCAGCAAGTCATAAATATGTATAGCCAATCAAGCTCACAACAGTATCTGTATATACAAACTGAGCCTGGTTTCATTCAAAAATCAAAAGCAGCTTACTTTCTATTTGACATAAAAAAATAAAAGATTTTAGCCAGCCAGAGTATTATAACAATCTAAAGTTCTTTCACAAAGAACACTTACTAAAATGACACGCAATATTTTTTCAAAAGCGTGTTTTAAAAGGTTTAATCCTTGAATTAATCAAAGCAAGTGTATTTCAGGGTACTCAGAACTAGAGCTAGAGAACAAATTGACTTCTTGGTTCAGCAGCTGGAACAGGAGGGTGTGGGGCAGGGAAATCAGTTTCAGGATGATCCAAAATGAATGTTTTTCACTTTCAGCTGACATACAAACCTGAAAATATTTTGGTCTGGGATGGAACATGACATTTTATTTCCTTTGGGAATGCTTTTCCTTTTATTAAAATTATGCTCAATACATAATAATACATAAAAAATAATACATAAAAAAATAAATAAAATAAAACTGTTTTCATTTCCTCACTGTTCTTTTCATTTTGACTGCAGATGAGACTGTTTCCAAGTTTCACCAAAATCCATAGGTGGTTTTGATGACTTGAAATTGCATCTTTTGGCAGCAAAGCTCCATACCAATTTTTTTTTGCTTGACTTTACTGAGTCATAAAGGTCCAGTGACAACCCGTCAACCAAATTCACTGCAGGGAACATATACTCAGGTAACTTCATCAGCATGATACACGATATCAGTTATGGACTCAATCTGATGATGTGTAAACCAGTACAAGGAAAGCAACAGGATTGTTTCTTCCTCTCCCTCAGACTGAAGTCAACTTGCTTAGTGTAATCAGGCGGCCCTACAGAAAGCAAGCATTTAAATTCTTTCGTTTCTTGACACAATTTTGTAGTTCATGTGGGAATGGCTAAAGTAGTAACTTAAAGGGGGCAAGAAGCCCTAATAGACAAGGGAAATCAGAAAACATTTTGAAGCATGGGGGCAGATGTTGGGAACATACCTGCAAGTGTAAAAACACTGGTGAGATAAGTAACCATGAGAAGCAGCAGGACATAGAAAGAAGACAACAGAGCAACTTTGCAAGGAGAAAGAATGCAAATAAATAAATTGCAAGGAAGAAACAAGTGCATGGATAATGATCTTGAGTGCTAGAAGTGCCTGCTGAACAGAAGATAATTCAGTGGGGCAAGACTCCTTGATCCAAAAGCAGACCCAGTGTTCCTTTGGGATACTAAGGAAAAGGGGTTACCAACCACAGGAACTTCTGTACCTTTCAAAATGCAGCAGAGTCCCTTCTAAAATTTTGCCAAATGTCACAAGCTAGGCAAGGTCTAGCTCAGAGGCCTCACAGAGAACAAGGTGACACAACTGGTGAGCTGCTGATCACACGGAGGCGATGGTGTCCTCTGTGAATCACTCCTGAACTTCATTCAGGTTTGGACGTTGAGGGAGCCATCTTTGACTAGGAGGTATGAATGATAGTTAGCTTACCTGAGCTTAAAAAAGCCCACAAGTATTCTACCGAACTAGTCATTTTTTATTGCTTCCTTGTCCAAATTTCACTTTTGGGGAACCACATTCCTCTGACCCAAGTTCTCGCTGCACTTTCAACCATCTGCTCTTGAATACATTCTACCAGTTGACTCAACTGTGACCAGTAATGGGGTTTCGATGATTCATTCTGGAATTTACTGTGGCTCACAACACTGTCTGAATCCTCATCAGAGAAAGGCACGTCTATACAATTAAAATGGTCTGTATGGAAATAGATGGAAACCGTTTTTCACATCTTTTCCTCTGGATATTCATAGCTCCCAGGAGTTAATCCATATACCCTATTTATAAGATGAAACACCTACTCTCATTTTTTTCAATAAATATCATGAAAATATATTAGATTGTTGGGATTTACACAGAGATATTTGGCAGGCTTTTCAGGGCTGTCAAAGATAAATTGAATATGTGGTTCTTCTACACAGAGTGAATTATCTGAATAAATAATGTATTAGGAGAATTTCACTTCTTATCTATGTCTGATTCATTCTCAGATAAATATATATACATTTGCACTGATGTCAGTGAGGTTGCAGAACACATAACAGCAGAAAATATGTCCTTAGGCTGTTTCTGTAATATCCATGATAGAAAAGTGAGGAATAATACTGATACAGTAAAACAAATAAAAAACACCTCTTGAGGTATAGGAAAGGGAGTAATTTATTTCGCTTGTTTCAGCTTTTCATTATGCTTGGTTTTAGCTTTACCTTGTAAAGCTTTAACACAGGAAACACATAAAACCAGCAACAAAAACTTTATCAGTTGCATCTCACACAACACTGCAAAGCACTTTCCAATAGCTCTTAATTATGGAAAGCCAGCACTAAGTTTAGAAGGGTAATTGGCTTCCTACTATTTTTGGACATATATCTAGCCACCAGGCCACTTGCCTATACACACAGAAAGTGTCACAGCATTCACACAGCATGCACGAACCTATTTAGACAGACAACTGATGTGTCCATTTAATCAGGCCTTCCATACGCTTGTCTCCATCAGCTGAGAGAAACTACAGAGGTGCTTATCTGTGTAACTCTGAAGGAGAACTTCATGATCCTCTACAAATTTTCTCTCCTTCAGACACAAGAAAATACAATCTTTTGTTACCGGTATCAGAGAAGTGTTCAGTCTCACAAGGAAAATACACTGTCCCTCACACTGGAACACTGTGAAGTCAATGACAACTAACTGTTCATATCTTAAGGGAAAAAAAAAAAATTGCAGGTGAGAAGACTGTTCCTCTTCCAAAAGAAAAGGGAGCAAACCCACCTTAATTCCAGAGATGAAAATGGTGGCAGCCGCTTTGCTTCTCCAAAAGACACCTCAAACATTTGAAAATTCTGTCAATGCATGGTCCTCCCATATCCATTTAGCAATACAACCATGCAATATTCAGCTAGTACTGAACTCTTCTATATATGTTCATCTTAAATATATGTAGTGTAATTAATAAAGTAGATCCCACTTTTGTCAATGAAAGAGAACTTCCTTGAGCATTTTTTATTTTAGTTTTTCAATTGCAAGAGACATAAGATATTTATGCCTTAGATCTGTAAGAAAGAGAAGTGTGGATGCAAAGATGGTTTTAAAGACAATCTCTTACTACTCAGGCGCAGACAACAACTTTCTTTGCTGGATGACATCGTAAAGCTTTTCAAGTTCATCAATGGCTGTTTCAAAGAGCAAGAGAATCCTCTGTTCCCCATACTCAATTGCTTATATCCATGACTTAAGTAACAGGACTAAATTGCAAATTCAGATTTCACAACATAAAGGTTTGAATGAGCAAATATAGCAAAGCACAGGAGAGATCATCTGTCTTTATATTGCAAGACTATCTCCAGATCTCTTGGACAGAAATCCATACGTTTTTACAACAGAGAAAAACAGGGTAGATCTACAGCACCACCATGCAAACATGCAGCTGCTTTGGCCAGGCTTCCTCTGTCTCAGAGAAATAGCTACAGCTCACAACACCTGCCTGAACAAAAAGTGTTGGCAGGAAAATTGAGAGGTAGCTGGAAATATTCAAATACAGGCTAGCCCAAATCTCAGTGTTTCAGAAGCCAAAAGAGCTTTGAGCAAACTCACCAGCCAAGACTCATCTGGCTTGGCCTTACAGTCCAGTGAGAACACTGAGAAAGACATGCAGCTGAACAGAAGATGAGATCTCTGATTCTAGATCTGCTCATCCAGCATTGATAAAGTCCAAACATCTGGCTGCACCTTCTGTTAAAACATACAACAATCATGAATGCTTGTAACTGCAAAAAATGAAAAGCTAAAGCTACAAATTTTATTTGAATTTCAATTGCTTCTGAAACTTACCCAGGTACTCACTGACTAACTTTTTATTCCTTTTGCAATTGGAAAGATGAAGTGTATTCCAGCTGCCTGGCTCAACAAAGCCAGTGGTGATCAAATACTGGCCGCTACAGGTGATAGGACCCTAGAGATGGAGTAAACTTCAGTCTTTACTCCACATGCCAAAGATAAAGAGGATTTGTCATGGGTAGCTTATATTGAGCATACAACAACAGAGATATCACTCAGATGCTGAATGGTTGTTTTTCCTCATATTCTAAAAATTTCTGTTATGCCTCAAAAAAGTAAAGCTCTCCTGGATTAAAGCAACAGAGAAAAACAGCAGCATCTTACACAGACTGCTTGCCAAGCAGAGGCCAAAAAAACCCAAACCAACAAACAAAAAAACAGACAAAGAAAACCCACTAAAAGACAAGGGTTCTCTAACCACAAGACTATGAGAAAATCTTTAATGTTCATCTTTCACTTTCCCCGTCTGTAAATTAAATAACAGCAATTATCTGACTATCCCAAAAAGATGACCATGAGAGTTAGCCATAGATCAAAAAGCACTCTAGATGGGTTGAATACCACTTTCAGAAAACTATAATTATTAAACTGATAAAACAGCAAAGTAATTTAAGATTGCAACAATTTGACTTCAGATTAAACATAAAAAAACCCCAAACCACACACTACTGAAAATCCTCTCTTTCAAGAGAATTCCTGTCATAAATTCCACTTGCAAATTTCAAAGCAAGGCCTCAACCCTACCTACATGCAATACAGATTTAGAAAAAGCAACATAGAAGGGAAAGAATCAAGATTTCCTTTTTTTCTGTGGGAGCTCGAGTGTGGGATTTCAAAAGAAAGCAAAATGAGAGGAGCTACTAGACTATATTTCTGGTGTAAGATTCCCAGAATGGCACTTTAAACAAGATCTTGGGCAATACCTCTTCTTCCAAGGGAAACAACAGTCACTCAGATGCCTACACATGTGCTCTGCCACTTTTAGGAGAATTACAGTCTTGTTCACATTTAGGAAATGCCTTATAGATTTCATACTTTTTTTTTTTTTAAATAACAGTGCCAATGGGAAAATACAAGAAAGTGCTGCCATCTTCAGTAAAAATTTCCCAAAGCAGCCAGGCCACACCTGCTTTGGGCACAGACATTTTGAAGCTCAGCCAGCACAGCAGGGTGGACTTGTACTCTGAGAAACCTATCAACCCCACATATCCACGTTTAGTCATTGTTAGCCTCCACCTGCCAGCATTAGAGTGGACCAGACAGAGCTTTTGGGTCAGAAACTGGCCTAATGTGATGGTTTGCCAATGAAAAAATCTGGGGAAGTGCTTTTTTCTGCCATTCCTCCTGCATTCCTATTGGAAGTAGGAGGACAATATCATTATAACAAAATGAATCACCAACAAGAAGATGAAGACAAATTTCAATGGACCAGCACTGGTCGGAATTTTTCCCTAGCATACAGTTACAAGCTTTTGGTACAAGCTACCATCAAAAAATTATGACAACCTGTAGGTCTGTTAAGAATTTTCTCTCTTGCTTAGAGCATTGTTTTGTCCATAAAGAGCAGACATTGTCATCGTTGCTGTTTACTGAACACGAAAATACAGTGCCTGAAGAGCAGCTCTCTCTCAACTTGCTGACTTTTCGTGCTCTTTCCATAAAGGATCCCATTGTCCAAACACACTTAACACTTGAAAAATATATGACATATGGTCAGAATGACATTTAACAGGGCTCTTGCTTTCCTTCTAACCATGCAAATCAGGCTGGTCATCATTCCCATCCCACCCACCCACCTCTCTTCAGCCCAATAAAACACAAACCCACAGGCCAGCTTCAAGCCAACATGAAAGGAGATTGAAACTGTGGCAGTGGGGACAGGATAGACCTGGTTACCAGAACAGGGCAGTAGCCTGTCCTTCTCTGACAGCACTATGGAAAGCCTTCCAGAGTGGCAGAGGATGAGCACTGGTGATGGCAACAGCTAATGGCTGGGTGTCATGGGAACCTGAAAGAGTCAGGCTCAAGTATTTGCTACTTGACCCCAGAATGGAGGGAGTTTGCAGCCACTGTGGAAGAGACCCTCAAGGAGCACCTGAGGAGTAGCAGAGGAAATCCCCAGCCCATTTCAGGACTGTGCACTTCATAGCTGGACAAACTAAGTTGTCGTGCTGGGGTTCTCTCCCGGACTGCCTCTCGCTAATATGTTACAGGGTAACCTGTCCTAAAACCTGGAAAATGCCTGTCTGTAATATAAATTAGACTCCTGCTACAGCTAAATCTGTCAGCAACAGTTCTTCACTCTCTAGATTGATCTAGACTGAACGACTTTTTCAAACTCCAAACTGCTATCTAAACTATATTTCCACGGGTTTTTTCATTTTCACTAGTCTCTTCAAGATAAAACATGAAAATATGATTCTGGCAAAAGCAGATTAGTCCAGCCACTAGGGAAGCAAAACTTGTACACTGAGTGATTGCTTTGGCTCTGAGCAAATTTAATCTTTTCCCATCAATTCCTTTCCTCTTTTTTCTGGCATTAGGCAAAAGCTTCATATCTGACCACGCTTCTTCTATGGGCTTTGATCTAAGTTATGTTTTGACAACATACAATTAAAATACCTTTAAGTAAAAGAGCATGATTAATGTATGTCCATGCCCATAAAGTATCTAGAGAATTCATTCAATTAAATATCCACCAGTTAACAACATAAGGAGTACTTCCATTAAGTGTCTATCAAGAAAGGATAAATCAATAAAAAAAGATTTGTAAAAGCATCTGAGTAACTAAGATTTACTCCCTTCCAGTAATGTAATACTTTGCTTTCCCTTCTCAAATGACAGATGCCAGACAATTTAGTCTGTTCTTTGAGAACAAGAACCTTAATTTAATTTTATGTCTAAATGGTCATTAATCCCAGATTTTTCCATTCACATGGGAGAAGTTTTATTACTGTAAAAGGGACCCTGCAAAAATTGAGAAAGAAAACATAGATACACAGATACATTTTAAAAAGATGACTAGCACTGCTTTTTTCCTGCTGACTTTTTCTAAAGGTCTGTCTTTGCTCTATTTGCCTTCCTACACAAGTCAATGATTTTTATCTGGTTTTAAATTATCAGTCCTAAAATATGCTGTGAAATCTCTGAATGCCCATTTCCTCCTGAAGCCATTCGGATTCTCAGGCAACACAGAGAAGATGCTTAAAGATAGATATATTACCAGCTGTATGCATTACAAACTGTTAGCAAGTTGGTGATTTTCTCTCATTTATTATCACTTAGAAGGAAAAATGACAAGATACACCTTAAACCATCATGCTTGCATTGCCGTCTTTTTAAGTATTCAGCCACGTCCCTCTACTATGCTACAGACACCACATCCTGCAACTCCTAAATAAAAACACTAGGAACTTCCATCTCCTTCTGGAAACACTTACCACAACTTAGTGCTTCTCCTGCTGTGAGAACGGTAAACTCCAAGGGTCAGTGTCCAAAGTCTCCACTTTAGCAAATCACATCACTCCGTTCCTATCACAAAAGCCACAGTACGCGCATCGTACAGTTAGTCTACACCTGTGCAGTAGGTCAGACTTTTCCCAGAAGCGCAGTGTATGAAAGACAAGTTATACCTTTGATAAAATTGTACCTTTGAAAACATTGGTAGCCAGGAACAAACCACGTGCATCGTCCTGGCAAAGGACAAACAGCACAAGAACAACAGGCTGACCCTAACTATTGCAAGGCCATTCTTTGGCAAGTGACCCCCATGTTATCTTACAGGTATGTAATTATTAGTTAGCGTTTTCTTCTTGCACTCCACTATTACTATAGTTTTTTTAATACATGGATGCTTCTGTATTTTAAGGCTCAGGAAACTAGCAATGCTAAGAGACTTGGGCATGGTTACAACTCTTTCCTAGTTGGAAGGAAAGCGCTATGTGCTACAGAGGGAGAAAGACAAACTGATCGCTGTCCATAATTAGGCTTTTCTAACCCTGATTTGTCACAGGTAACAGCTGCACATATCATACCTGTGCTCCACTTTCATACTTACTTTCTCCAAATGCAAGAAACCTGACCGCAGGATTTGCAGTAGTGAGGATTACATTTGTGCATTCCCCTGGAGGGGTAAAGGAGGAAGATGTGGAAAAAAACCCCACAGGTCAAAACTCTAGAGAAGGCAGCAGGCTTGTCTTCATCTCCAACAGCCCTTGGGCGAGGATGGGAGAGAAGTTAGATGATTTTGACTATCACAGAACAGGAATATTTAGATAGAAAAATGGCAAACGTTTACCTTTCTAGGTGATGTGGTCAGGTCTCTGTCTTTTAAAACAATAAAAAGGATGGGTCAGCTGCTCTCTACAGAGAAGATATAACTACCCGTCCTTTTTGTAGCCAAAAGTGACAGAAAGTGATCAAGCAGAGAGTTCATACAAAGTCTATTAAATACATGTCTCCTTTTCTTAGAACACTGAGGTAGGTCAGTTGCTTGAACACTGAAATAGGTGAACTGTGAAACCCCCAAAGCCTTACAGCTACCTGTTGCACCCTCTGCCTCACTCCTGCAGACTCTCGTCTAACCTTCAAAGCAAGCTTTGCAGAATCCTTCCCTCCGTCAGTCAGGGAAAAAATAATTTTCTCCGTTTACTGAAAAAGGACTGATGTTTTCCTGCACTCTCTTATGCTAACGTCTGATCAGTAACCACTTCCTAACAAATAAAAAGCCAAAACGTGTTAATTCCCAACTAGAACATACAAGGGCAGGTTGGGTTTTTTTAACAGTTAACGAGTTAAGTTATTATGGCTTTAGCTAACAACACTTATTTCAAGATCAAGAGTTTTGACTGTAATACTGAATATACCAAATAACAAAGATTTTTCTGAATAAGATACCCATTTTTCAAAGCTCTTTCTAGAAGCTGTCAACCCCAGTACACCATTCAACAAATACAAGTGTTTTCTGTTCATTCCAGAGAGCAAAGTGAAAATAGGGGAATCTTGGGATAGAGAGGATGTATCTGTCGGGCAAAAAGTATTAAAAACGGTGTTTGACTAACAAATATAGAAGAGATTTCTGAGGCATTCTATTATATCATGAAAAAAATCAGGATTAAATTTTCATGCCATACATTCCCCAGCTGCCATAAATACAGGATAACTAAAGGGATTTGGGAATTAGTTTTATTTCATTGTTTCAGAATAAGAAGTTTCCAGTACCCACTGCTTTATCTGCCCCAATGCACATCTCTCAACCTCATTCTCTCTGTACTGTTTCAATTGAATTCTAAGTAGTAATTCCACAACCTTAACAATGCTTTTGTGTTTCTAAAACGGCCAGTTCCAAAAGTTTGATAAAAAAAAGAAATCAAAATCTTTCTACTTCTTCGTACACATACACTGATATCTAGAGAACAAGTTCTGGAGACCACTATCCCCATCCTCCAGATTATTCTGGGTCCTTAAATCACTGTTGCTGGAGAGTGGGCAGCCAGCCACCCTTAAGTCTGCCTCCAGGGAACACAAGCACACTCTAATTGGAGATGCACAGATTAGAGGTCTGTCCCCTTCCCTGTAACTACTCCACGCACCACCTATGCACAGTAATGAAGCAGAGGATTTGCAGGAAAAGACTCATTTTGAGGGGCGACGTATTTGCAATGCAGGGTTCCACTTTTTTTTTGTGAAGCAGATCACAGCCCTGAGTTTAGAGCAGCTTCATCACTGTTTATGAGCTCTTCAGAAACAACTAGGAGCTATGCAATGTGTGACAGTTATGTACCAACAGTCTAGAGTATTTTTTCCATTCACTGTTTGGGGAGAAACAGATGCCTGCCTCATGCTGTAAGGAACAGCCATAAGGATCCAGAGTGTTCCATGCTAAACAGACATACCACCTTACTGCAGGGCAGACACATTCAAAGGAGCAAAGAGGGCTGCAGACATTGGCTTACTATAATTTTTCCTTCATTTGGCTAGGATACAGTCATTCTGCTAATTGATACTCCTAGCAGTGTCAAACAAACAAATCGGATAAAACACAGTTTGCCAGTATTTTCTCACGTTCTGGGCTTCCTGGCATTAGTTACTGTCTGTATATCCTGGGGCACCAACAGATGTAAGGTCTGATAAAAGCTGTTTCCTCGATTTCATGTCCAAGAAAAATGCAGGCTTTTTTAAGAAAAAATTAAAACTGCAATGTATGCACACCTGGCAGATTAAAAAAAGACCACAACCAACCAACCAACCCCTGCCCCACTCACCCATCCTGGATTTCAGAGTCTAAAAAGGTTTTATTAAGCTTCTCCACCCCACTCCCCATCTCTCACAGGCTACATAAACCTGGAAGAGGGGCTAGGTGTCAGGTTTTCCTGGCAAAGATGCCAGAAGAATCCATCAATTCCTCAGCTCCTCAAGAGGATAACATGGGAAGGAGTTTACCTCAGATGGACCCAGATTGCTAGCGCTTAATCAATCAGCATCCAAGGTTGCTGCCACTGAGCATGACTCCAAAGTAAGTTGTATTTGATACATTCATACACTTCAAACACCAAAGAATATCTAGATGGGCTACAACACATCCAGCCAAGGTTTTATTTTAGAATTATTCATTGAAACTGAGAAGGATTACAAAATGCCATCAAATAGCAACAGTGGCCCACAAAACTGGAGCAAGTTCATTAGTTGCCACACAAAGTCAGAACCAGAGCCAGATCCAAAACTACTCTTTAGTTTGATACTTAATTTCCTCAAAAGCACCTTGGGATGCTAAGCATTCAAGATAAGCATCCAGCAGTGTTTATTCCTCCTAGCAAGGTTAGGTCCTAGCATGTCCAGTGAGGGAGGAGTCAGCCTACTTCAGTGGTGCCAGCTGAATTACTTTCTCCAGAAAAAATGATCTAATCTGCCTCTGGAGTCAATGTGTATCTTCTACTCTCAACATTTCTGTTTAAAATACTGCATATACATAAGAGAACACTAAGTGGTAGGTAGACATGTAAGATTTTTAAGTAATGTAACAGTAATGTAAACACTCAACTGGAAACTAAAAGAAAAAAAACTGAACACTAACTTAATGCCTCCGTTTGGTCAACAGCTATTCCGCTAAAAACACAGATTTGATGTCTATTCACAGCTCTCTCCTCTCACAGATCCTGACGAAATCCATTTAGATTTATTCTTCCCAAAGAATATCAGGGTTTTTATCATCGCTTCATATGATCTTGGTTGCTACACTGGGGAAGTCAGGGTTTGTCACTGCAAATAAAATCCAGAAGGCTCCCTCAAAGAGTCAGGGTTTTGACACTTAATGATGATTCTTCATATATGCTAACCCTAAATTTTCTTATGCAGCCATCACTGTTGGCCTGCTGAAGCACAGAAGACTTCGATTTTATCCAGTGGTGCTTTTAGCCCACTTGGGCCCATGAAACTAAAGAGAGTGTGATATATCAACTTGATGTCCAGGCCTTACACAAAATTGATCTGAAATAATTTTCAATCTTCTGCTTTCAGACTTTCTCTGCTTCCCAGCTCCCAGGGATTCCTCTTTTATTGTTTGCTGTGAACATAACTGCACTGAGCCATTTCATTATAACAAGCTCATCTTGTAACCAACCACAACAGTACCAGCTGTTCATTCCAGAGCCAGCACAGACATGCTGCACCCAAGTGGCACACAGAGCTGGCACTTTAGCTACCCAAATCAAAGACAATAATAACACAAAGTATGTGTTAGGGAGATGCCAAAAAGGGTCTCGCCTGATTCTGAGTGGTCCAGGATTGCAACAAACCTTATTGTCCATGACTGTAACAATAAACAGGAGATTTTTGTAAAGCATAATTTCAAATTAAGATACAATGCAAAAAAATATAAAGAGACTAGGGGAACAGAAAATCCCATGAAATATCATAGAAAATTAAGTGGCTGAAAAAAAGAATGTAAACAGTGCCTTGTAAAGACTCAGGATTAAACAGTAAAAAGTCTCTTAACTGCATAAAAGTAGGAGGCCAGCAAGGAAGCTGGTAGGACTACTTGATGACTGTGGTATAAAAGGGGGACCCAGGAATAAAGCCACAGCCAAGAAGCTCAAGGCACTCTTTTGGTCAGTTGTTATTACAGTAGATATTGGAGAGATCCCACACCTTACACATTGATGGCAGAAGATAGCTCAAAAGAGCTAGATCAGTTTAAAGCAAGTGCACAGAAAGTTTTAGACCAAATAGACAAATTGAATGTTTGTACATCACCAGGAGCGGACAGCATTCAGCTGAGTTCTCTGAGGAAACTCACATGTGGAACTCAAGAACTGCTGGCCAAGGTTGGTAGCTGATAACCACAAAGAGCTGCTCTGCCAGAGGACTGCCAGTGGACTCCCATTTACAAGAAGGACTTCAAAGGGCATCGTAGGAACAACTGGAGAGTGATTTCCAGCAGCAGTATGACATATACAGTCTGTAATAAACAATAAGACCAACAAGCACCCAGGGAAACTGAATCTGTGTCAAGGAGTCACCATAGTTTCCGCAAAAGGCAATCCTGCTTCATCAACTGGCTATACTTCTATAGGGGTGTCAGAAAGCACACAGATAAATGGGATCTTACAGATGGAATGTATTTAGATTTTCAAAAAGTCTTAAGCAAGCTTCCACACCAAATTAAGATGCCATAGGACTGAATAATAAAAGCTCTTTCACATATGAAAAATGGTTGAAATTAGAAGGAAGGAATAAGCCTTCAAGCCTAACAATCACTTTTCAGGATGAAGTAAGCAGTGGGGTCTTCCAGGAATCGAAGTTGAGACTGGTTTTACACAGTGTCTTCATCACTGACCTGGAAAGGGGAATGAAGAATTAAACTTCTGAGTTTGTGAATGCTACTGAACACTTTCAAACAGTCGAATACTATGCTGATGGCAAGGAACTTCAAAAGGAGCTCACAGAACCAAACGAGCACAAAAAAGACTAGCAGGTGAGAAAACTGCAGAGAGAACAAGATGTAAGATGTTATTCTTCCACTATGCAACATCTCTGCGTGCCCACATCTCGTGTACTGCATGCAGTTCTCATCTCAAGAAGGATGCAGTTGAGTCAGAGACAGAATCACAGAACTGCTGATGTTGGAAGGGGTCTCTAGTCCAACTTCCCTGCTCAAGCAGACTTAGCTAGAGCAGGTTGCCCAGGCCCATGTCTGCTTGGGTTTTAACTGTCTCTGCAAATGGAGACCCCATAACCTCTCTGGGCAACCTGTTCCAATTTTCACCACCCTTACAGCAAAAAAGTCTTTCCTTGCATCAGGTGGAATCTCATATGTTACAACTTATGCACATTGCCTTTTGCCAATTAAACGATCAATGAGAGGATCCAGGGGGTAAGTGCTTTACATGGAGACACCAGAAGCTGAGAGAGGAGAAAGCAAACGGGGAGTAGTATCTTTGAGATATACAGTGTCATGAGAACGATGAAAGAGCTGAATGGAAAACTGCTGTTATCATCTCTGGCTCACCAAAAGACTACACCACCAGCTAAGGATATGCTTCTTTTTAACTCTAGTATCAATACATGTTACCTATGAACCAAAGAACAATGATGACTCAAGGTGACAGCAAACTTTGCTGTTTCCCCACTTGACAAAGAGAGCATATTTCTCCAACACCCTGTTCTCTCCACTTGTTCCATACTGAATAAATAGGCAAGTAAAATATTTTGTGACTTTAACAGTAACCCACTGGACTAACTTCTGGCCTGCCGGGGCAGCCTTCCAGGTGACTGACACCCCAGACCATCCTAGCCACACACAAAAAGCTTCTCCCATGGAAGCGGGCACAGGCTACCGAAACTCATTTCTGGCCTGAAGCATCACTCTCTTCAAAAGAAAATTAAGAGCTTAGTTAACAGAAACACCTAGAAAAATTATGAAAGCAAGTCTCCAGCCAATAGGAGAAAGTAAAGACAGTCACATTTAGATTACAGAAGAATGAATTTTGTTTAAAGAAACAGTTCTTGTTAGCACTAGCATTGTGAAACTTGCAAATTTTCTACTCCATTTTCAGTGCTTAAGAAACAAAGCTATGTTTGTTTGTTTAATTCTCTGGATTAACATTTACTTTTCTACTTACTTCATCAATTTTATTAGTAAAGGTGTAAAAAAAACTCTAGAACTGGGACATCACAGTGATTCCTGTAAATCTCACTAGTTCTTATATAGGCCAATCTAATATTGCTATTGATAGAAGACGACACTTCAACATTAAAGCTACACAACTCCGCAAAGTAATAGACCCGAACTAGGTCACTGCCAATGTCAGCACTATCAGCTTTTGCACACTGTAACAAAATACTAGATGTCCTGCCTCCTTACATTCAGCCAGATCAGTATTGCACCATTTTGGCAGTGATGAGCTAACAGACGGTAATTCAGCAAAGCTTTTCAGTGGAGGTCATTAATAACATCAAGTTCATCTGATACTTCAGTCATAGCTATCCCTTCGGAAGAGCTGCAGCCATCTAACATTTTCCCACAAGCAAGAAAAATTGAAGAACTACAAGTTAGTTCTGCTCTCCTAACCTTCAGTTCTTCTGAACCTGAGAAGCTTCTTGACAAGTGAGTTCTTGGACTTGCCTCCATACATTATCATTTACTAAAAGATGCCAAGAATTGTCATTACAGCAAGAGCAAAATGGCAGAACATTTCATCTGTTTTATTACCCAAGTCTTTTGCAGTAAAATCTAATAGTGTAAGAGATTAAAATGAAACATTTCAGAGCTTCTGCAATCCCAATTTTCTTAAAGTTTGTATTTAGTTACCAACTTCAGCCTTTCTTTCCAGATCCCAGAATTTCTCACAAATTGCTAATTCTAGCTCCAAACCAGCATTTGTTTACATTTCATAGCAGGAAAACAAGCAAAGAATTGGGCCTAAGTATTTCCTCTAAGTGTCCATGAATCTGCCTCCTAACTGCTTCACATATGACACTTAGGGTTTTAGAGCACTGAACAGCACAGGTCTATTGCCCTTAAACAAGTACGCCAAAAATCTCAGATTTTATGGATACTTCTGAATGACAAGGTGTTTGTGATTTGTCCAAGACTGTATCGAAAGTCAGTGTCAGAACTGGAAATACAACCCATCTTTCAGATCCCTGTTCCAATATTATAACCGGAAGACTCTCTCCTTCTGAAAAGCCTTTTCTCTTTCACAGAACTTTTTTTTTTGACAAGAATGAAGAAACTTTCCCAACAAAGCTCCTTTACAAAAACCTCTTACTGCTGACAGTAAGCTTAAATGAACTTGCATTTTCCAAACAAATCTGCTTGCAGCATAAAGAAGCTCCACTGTCAAATATACTCTGCTGCTAGTTTATGACAATACTTATCAAATTACCATTTATCTGAAGAAATTCAGACTTTCAGCCCCGTCAGATAAAGAAACATCTTGAACACAGAAAATGCAGAATTACTTGGCTGAGAGTTTGAAAATGTACAGTTGACTTGGAGAAACTAGCTGTATTTTCCTCTTTTACTCCCTTCATTTTGACAGACATGCAGTTTTTTCTTGAAGGATTAAAAAAAAATATTTTCTTTGCATAAACTTTTAACTGTTTTGTATTCGGGGTTTTTTTTTCCCAAAAAGTGTTTTTACATGAAAAAACAAAAGCGGAAACATTTTGATTGTCAAAGCACCCTAGCCAGTCATGTAGCATGAGTCAGACTGCAATGTTTGGACCCCTTTAGCTAGTCCAAGTCTTGACAGACGGTGGCACTTGGTTTCCTCATACTGGGGAGGCTTGGAGTGAAGAGAAGCCCAACTGCCTTGGTTCTGCAAGACAAGTGCTACCTCTTCTATCTAGCACCTTATATAAATATTCTGACTATTATCCAGGTCCACCGTACTACAATTAAACCCTACAGTTACGTATCAAGTATTTATTCAAGCTGAATATACTCAGTAACTTCATAACTAAGACTGTGCTTTAGTTAACATGAGAAATACAGGCCAAGAAGAAAGAAAATACATTCCCTGCATATTCACCTTTTTTTTTTTTTTTGGCTATTTGGAGCTAAATTTGGGTTTGTGTCAAGTCCCTCCCGATGGTAGCCTAGTATTCTCTGGGCAGATTACTATTTGTCTCCTGAAGTCTTCCCAGCTCATTCATGTTGTCTGACCTGGTGGGTCTCACAGCAAAGCCAAGCAGCCACACTGCTCTAACAACTTTCCTGTCTATTCCCATTGCCTTTGCCTGCCCCAGACTTCCCAGCCAAGGTCAACCTTTTCTCTCTCTCAAGGTTCTTTTTATTTCCTTCCTTATCACCTCTACTCTTTTGTTCTCCCTGAGAAATGCATATTTCCTAACATCCCTCTCACTGAAAACAGATGGTAAAACAGTTCCTCCAGTTCTTCTCACCATTTTGTTTCTCAAAGCACAATTGCAAAAGTTCAGTGCTTCCCATTGTCTCCAATTTGGTGTATATGTGTTAATGAACTCACCAGCCAAGCAGTATACACAGAAGTATTTCAGATTAACAGCTTCACGCATATCAACCACATTTTAAGTTGTGCCCACCCAGAGTCCCCAAAGGTGTCACAGTATCTTCTCACAGCATTCCTTAGCCTCGGCCCACACTCATGTATAAACGTGACTTTGCACAAGAACTCACTCAAGCAACGCTTTGGAGAACCAACAGCCAGTAACAGATGACTACCCAACCATCCTCCTCTTTCATCTTGAACCAAAAAAAAAACCACCCCAAAAACATCTACACAACCTCCATATTCAGAACTAAGGTTTTTCAGTACCCTTAAAATGCTATTTCATACCAAAAGGTTAGTTCCATTAAAACTCAATTATGGGCTAAAAACTCAGAATAAGCAGTAATGGTAGTTTAGGGCTCTCACTGGGCACTACCTAAATGTGTGTTTCCAATTTAGTTCTCTGATACAATGTCACTTACCTTTAAGCCAGTACAGCAGAAATACTTTGTTAACTCTCTTCAAGATCAGTGTTATTAAACGAAGTTACACCAATTTTCTCTTGGTTCCTGGCTCACAAAAATCAAGAACTGAATATGGGGAGGAAAAAAAGGACCATTTTTCTTTTCTGAGAAGACAGGGCTGCATGGAAGTGCAATCAGTGAGGGTAAGAGGGAGGTAAAGTGTCATCAATCTGCAACTCCTTGGAGGCACTAAAATGATTATGATGAGAAAAAGGAGGAGGAAGAAGATAAAAGCCTTCCTATTGCCCTTAGGTGAGGAGCAGCTAAGCAGTGACACAGTAAAGGTTGGCAGCCATTTGGCTTCTGAGACAAGAGAACAAAATATCCAAGCACTGCCAGTCCTGACAGCAAAAGCGTGTCACTCCCGTCTTCTCTGCAGGTTAAAGAATCAACAGCAGCAGCTTGCAAGATACTGAGTTGGCAAAAGCTCCCGAGACACGACTTCAAAGCAGCCAGGCCATTCCATCTGAGCCGGTAACAGTGATCAAACACAGCTGCTTCCTGCAACACAGAACCAACCTCCCCCCTACCTCCACTCTTTTACTCTTTTTTTCCCCTCTTTTCTTCCCCCCCTCTTTTTCCTCATCAATTCACCCAAAGGCCACAAATCCATTGACCTATCTGTTGGAGTTTAAGATCTGCCTGTTCTGCCAAGTCTTTTCTGAGGGAAAAGAAATGAGGCAAAATGGATGAGTTTCAGCTTGGTCTCAGTAACTGATAATCAGTGATTACATAAATGTTAAAGAGAAACCATTTTATAAACTAATTTCTCAATACACTTTCAAATATCTTCAAAAGATATTCCTCTCACTGGTAGCTACTAAAATAAGTGATTCCATTTATTCTCAATTAAGCAGGTCTTAAGGGCATGAAGACACCTAATTAGGCTTTCTCATATTCACACAGTTTGCTTTGCCCACAAAAAAAAAAAGCAAAACTTAACTACAAAAATCCAACTATTCCTTCTCCAGACTGCCTCAGACTTCTGAGGGGAGCCACGAGGTATTCCTTCCTGTTATAAGGGACACCAGCAGGACAAATACACTCCCTTGCAGATCTGCAAATTCCAGTAGCTCTTCCAACAACAGCTATCAGGAAGCTGACTATCATTCCTGCTTGACTGCTGTAGAGAAGCAAGACAAACAGAAGGCAGTTTACAACCTATTCAAATTGCATCCATTTATTTCAAAAAGGAATGTAACTCCAGGGTACAAGAAGAAACCAAAAGTCTCTCAGAGAGCAGGATAACAGGTCAATGTATGAGACAAAGGAACTTCACCTGGCTCCCAGACACATCTGCGTGGTGTGACTGCTTTCCAAGCTGTCCTTTCTCAGAAAAACAAGCGATCTAAACAGCACACAAAGATAAAAATAATAAAAAAAATGCCTAAATAACCTTCCAAAATGTTAGAGTTCAAGTTTTTTTGTCAGATGCACCGAATACATTCAAAGGAAACTTAACTTAAAAGGTCATTTAATTCTTAATCCATCTCCCAAATAACTCTTGCAGCTCTCCCTATTCTCTTCCTTCCTTCCTTCTCAGCAGAACAGAGAGATCTCTCATAGTCATGACAGAGCTGCATATTTTTGAAACACAAATGTTTACGGCAAGAAGCAAGTCATCTCTTGGCTGGCACAATGAACTATGAAACAATTACTAGGAAGTGATAAAGCAATATCAAAATAACAGTCTATTGGTGCTACAGCTGTATTTGTTATTTCAGAGTATCTGAACCACCCCAGCACGGTTCAAAAGGCAGTAACAGAAGAGGCCTTTCAGTGATGGGTACAGGACAGAATGTACTCTACTTAGGTACTGGTTCAGGTTCAAAGAAAAAGGTTTGGTAGCTGGAAAAGACAGACTGTACTTTTGGTTCTCCTCCATGTGTGTCCATTTTCTCCTCCAGCAGTACACAAAGTCAAATAGAACTGGGGAAAATGAAGAGATTCCTGTGACTCACGTCCCAGGGTGCCTTATCAGAAGTGGTCTCTGATGGAAGCGCTACGAATTGAGACCACGATCTCAACGGCACTTTCTGGGGCAACAAGCAACACAACCCACTGGCCAGCTCCTCGGTCCAGACTTTGGCTCTCAGTGGCTGAAAAGTAAGTGGTTCCAAAATTGTGGTGGTGCTCACAGTCTGAAGCCAGATCTCAGCTCCACAACCAAATATCCTTTATTATACCCCAAAATAAAACCAGAGTCTGAAACCCTTATATATTTTTATGCAGCTGGTGATAATTTCAAAAAATTACAGAGTTGGTCAAATATTCAGATAGGAGTCAATGTAACATCTCATTCAAACAGTGCCCTCACAACTACAGAAGCCCTCCTAAACAGCTTGCACAGCTGTGACCCAAGGCATAACATCAGAACAAGCTATCCCATTCCTTTTTTCTAAGAAGGTTTTTGGAAGGAGTGAGGGTGAGTAATTATGCTTTCTGGTGCATCATCTATGTTAGGTTAGCAATTACCAACCACACAGGAAACACAGAGGATGCCTGAGGAACTGCAAGTACTTCTAATTCTCTTTCCAAAAAGCTGTTACAAATGCTTTCTACTATTCTCTGAAGTACACTTTACACAGCATAAGAAAAACTATCATAAAACCATAGGTTAAAATACCATAACCTTACAGGCTGAATTACAATTTGAGCAGGTTTGTTGGTTGTTGTTTTTTTTTTTTAAAGAAAGAAACACAACACTGAGTCAAACCAAAGTTACACTGCAGTGTCTATAATGAGATTTCCTTAGCTATCAGAGCCATGAAGCAAAGGTCACCATGTTGATATTCCATGAAAGCCTGCAGCATTTAAGGCATTTTAAATACTGTAAGAATACCTCTGCATTTGCACAAAAGACTCCCCAAAATGCCTAATGAGATTGTCAGCATGAGGTGGTTAGTCAACATTTCTAAGATCTATGCAAAGGTCAAAGCAAACAAAATATGTTGGAGTGCTGAGCCCAAGGGCACACTCTCTGAAATGTGGTTTGAACGCAATCCATCAATATGTACTTTTTCTGTTCTATTACCCACATAATAACCAGCCCTGTTTCACCATAAATCTGTTGTTCAGAAGTGTTCAAAAATGTCACAGTATTGGTCATCTGTGTCAGTTGCCCAAGAGAGATTTATTAAAATGTTTGGCTAAACAGGTCATCATCCCAGTGGCACATAATAAATTGGGAAGCACTTGACAATATTGCTGTTACAATAGGTGTGAGTGACGGTGCTGCCAAATATTAAAGTTGCCAGGCATTTCCATGAGAAAGCCCTGTTTTCAGTTACTTGCAGCTTTGTCAAACTGTTCAAGCTGAAGTTTTCTATGCTAGAGTTCTGCCTTAGAATGATTTTTATTTTGTTTAATGGAAAGTTTTAGCCAAAACAGTTCACTTGTTGTGCAACCAGGGCAGGGTACAGTACATATTTATTTCTGTTAAGAAAAAGAAACCCGAGGATGTGGTCTTTTAGAAGTCCTAGCGCTCTCAAGTTTTCAAGGAGGTATCTTGACATTCAGTGAGGTCTGAATTTATGGTTGTGATCCCAACTACCTAAACATCACCCTAGATTAAGTCAAGTTGACAGCTTGAGAAAAAGTGTTTGCACTACAGTTTGCTAGGTGTTACAAGCGCCATAATAGCACCACCTGCATCACATGTGTGTCTTCTGACCAAGCAGTTACATTGCCCTAGAGGTGCAGCTCCCAGCTGCTTTGGGCCAACCTGAGCCAAGACACTGATTAAAGACTGAGAGCCTGGAAGCGGGGGAGCAGCTTCTGTCAGACCCTAAAGAAAAAGAGTTACTAAAGAGAGAAAGTGAGACAAGTCAGAGAAGCAAGAAGCAGCTCTGTGATGCAGCCAACAGAAACACCCATCTCAGGGATGTGTAAGCTCCAAGGCAGGCACTGACCCAGGACCACTGCAGCCAGGTTTGCAAGGAGGCTCAGAAGCCACTGGAGACTCTAAGGAACCATTTTCAGCCAGTACTTACGAAGTAAGATCATCAGGATTCCAGCTGCATGATAGCTTTACAGATTTAGGTTTTTGTTATAAATTCAAACAGAGATCTGATTTGCTGGCTCCTCTGTACAGGGATCAGTATCATCTGCTGTTGTATCTCACACCCAGAATGGCAAGCAATTAACAATTAAAATAAATTATTATGGAATTCTCCAGAAAACTGAGGTATCAAATAGGAGACAGAGAATGAAAGTCCTTTCAGTAATCAACCACTAAAAAATCCCCTGCATTTAGACTCACCTGGTTAGCAGTTCTAGACATATTACCAATCCCAAAGCACCTGGGCATAAACTGACAATCAGCTAGAGTCCAAGAAGGGCAAAGTACTAATTCATTAGTTCAGCCCTCAGAAAATGACAGGTGAGTACCTCTGAAAAACAGTCCATACATAAGCAGGCCTACTACAGCAAAGGAAGCAACATATCTCCCAGAGCTTAGAAGTTTGTTACTCAAGTGCCTCAGCCTCTGCTGATGGAACCAGTAAAAGCGTGTTAGAGACACTGCTCAAATACACACATGTGCCTCCAAACTGTGCTGACATCAAAACTGCCTTCCCACAACCAACCACACGGCTATGAGGGGTGACGAAGCCCTCAGTCATGATTTAAAAAAAGCCCAAGAGGCTGACAGCCAAAAGAAGCCAACTGCATTCTCTAGAAAAAGCTACTACTTATATATGTAGTAATATTCATTAAAACCAAGTGCTGAACGACCTCGAATAACTAGGACACTAACATATCACAAGAGGCCAGTGATGTGTGGCAAGTCTGAATGACTCATGCCTGAAGACAGAACTGAACACAACCTCTTCAACAATACAGTGCCCAGCCTCCGCACTGCAGTTCTCTCATGCTTCTAGAGCTGGTTGCAAAAAGCATTCATTGCTCATAAAGTAAATGCAAGCAAAAAGATTCACAACTGAGGAAATGCACACTCCAAATGTACAGGAAGAATATATTATATTATACTTAAGGAACACCTGGAATGAGGAACATCTATACTTAACACCTGCAACAAAACAGTTTAAACAACCTGTCAAATATTGGGAGCTGCTAAAATTAAGAAAATAGTTTTGAAAGTACATTCAACATCAACAGAAAGACACGGGTTCCAAAAAAACAAAGTAAAGAAAAAAAAAATAATCAGCAGAGTGCCTCTGATAAACTTGTCTTTAAATAAAGATTTTTAGACAAAAACCTCCCTCTTCCCTTCCCACTACAGAAAACAACAGTGAACTTGCATTTTGTGTTGATTAAATGTACTTTCTCATGTCCACAAGGAGTACAGTTAATTTACAGCAGAGCAGCTAAGACAGAAAATTGTACAGCAGCAGTGAGCGTGCTTCAGGGCTTCCTCCTCCCAGGGAGGTCCAGGGGGGAAAGAAAGAAAAAAACCACCAACCCAAAATTAATGTACTGTTTCCCTGAAACCATTTCGAGTCATGCTCTCTGTAGAACACTGGGCACTCTCACACAGACAGAGTCTTCTCTCCTTCTCACCCCAGCCTAGTTAACAGCCAGCATCACTCAGCAACTGCTGTGCCATGCATGGCTCAAGGTTGTTTCTTTTCACTATCCGGAAATATATAGAGTATATACATTGAGAGAGAATATATACACTGAAAGCAACACAAGAACCCGCAGCCTAACAGTATAGCTAACTCACAATAAAATACCGAGACCATTGCTGTAGCAACACAATTCAGCAAGCACAAATACATGGTTATTTAAATGGAAAGCATTGCACTCTAGGCACTGGTACACAGTTTCATGGAAGCGAGAATTTCATCTGCACGGAAGATAAAAATCGTAAGTTTTGTTCTACTTGCAGTGATGTATTTCTAATGGCGAAAGAACAAGCTATTGATGGGCAGGTATCAAATGTAGACATGAGCATTCGAACAAACAAACAGATATGTTGAGTCTCTAGCGCTTACTAAAACCACATTTCAACATTTCCAAACACTGTGGACTTCCCTGCATTTTCCTCTTCCAAGTTTACCCAAATATAATCTTGACTTTTCCCTTTAATTGCCAATTCAAGCCAAAACTTAACTTGCCCGTTTTTGGCAATCATGCCAATCCTGATACTATGCTCTCCTGTGGAATTCAGCCAATTTATTCAACACAGGATATATTACTAGACTTCTCTCAATCAAAATATTAAGAAACTTCAGTTGCCTTCTTTAGTTACATTATACTTATCTAAGAGTAAAAAAAAAATAATTTAGCTTGGAAAAATTATTCTTATTAGTTGTGATAGTTATTTTAGAAACTGCTTTATATACCATAAATATGTTCCCTGTCTTTTCAAATATCACAAAAAATCTACTCATATACATCTGTCCAAGAAAAAAAAAACAACAACAAAAACACCAAAACCAACAACAGTCTCTCCCCCCGAATACTATGTTACACATTTAAAAAAAAAATTCCTGCTTAAAACTTTCAAAATTCATTTCATGTTTGCTGCACTCTATTTGAAATAGCCACTCTGCATGTGTGTTCAGGAATCTGTCATTAAAACATCCTGGTTGTTAAGAGTCAGATACAACATTTTAATAAAAAACACTGTGAAAAGAGAACTCTATGAACAAGCCCCATCGCACACTACACTAGAAGGGGCAAATTAATCAAGTTCCAGGCAGGATTTAACCTGCAAAAGTCATTGCAGACACTTATCAGCACTGCTCACACCCTTCCTCCTGCTCTCTTCTGTTAGATTAGAAGTTGCAGAGCACACACCATGGCAGAGTATAGACTGTAGTCCTTGTCCTGTTTTCTAATTGCAACCTTTTAGTCACCACACTGGTCCAAACAGAGCACACCCAGAGGCAGCTGTACATCTCCTGCTCACTGAAACGGGAAGATAATGGACTTCCATTCTGAGTTTTTTCTAACCTGCACTGGCCTTAAGAGGGGAACTGGCATTGCTAGTGGCAGACTTTTCTTGCTACCTGCCACAGAGCCTTCCTTTCAAGCATGGGTTGCCTGGGACTACCGAAAAAATTATATTAATCAAAACTGATCTGCTTAAGGGCCTACTTAAGAAACCTCCCTCTCAGAAACTTTTATAACATCCTCAAGTGAATAAGCCACTTCTGAATAATAACACATACTCTAAAATAGATATTAAATTAGATTATCTGATGTAACACATTTATATGCATGAAGCGCAAACAACATTAAAGGCAAGTGCAAGAAAAAGACACTGATGCTCTGATTTTTCTTTTGTTGAAGTTTTCTGCCAGATTTCTTTCAAGACACATGGATCCTTAAAAATTCATGTTTGTTCTTCGAATGCCTACAAATATTTCTGATAGTATATTTAAAAATCCTGAATCCTCTACAGATCAGCAGGAAAAAAAATTAGACCAGTTAGAGAAAAATCATAATATTTTTTTTTTCTGTAGAAGTCCAATGAGAAGCTACCAGTGCACTCATCTAGATGCAGTAATAATATAAAGGGACTCTCATTTCTCCAGTTAAAAAAAAAAAAAAAAAAAATTATCTGGTCTAGCTCCCCCTCCAACTAAGATAATTTGATGCTGTTCATTCCATGAGTAGTTAGTGTACACAGGAACTTGTTACCTATAGATTTGACAGATTTATTGAACCTCTGTAATCCACATCTTGCACTAGCACTCTACTCAAGGAAGCCATAATAATATGAAATTCAATCTGTACCACAATCACTTACACAGTTCTTCAAAGGTCCCTTCACTCTGGTGTTCTGGTCTTGTTCTACTTACAGCCTTTCATCTACATGTCATGAAAGAAGCCGGCACCAGCCTGGCCTAGCCTGACTAGAATTTGGGAAAAGGCTTTTTCCTTCTCAGGAACAGAAACCTGGTATCACCGTGTGCAGCAAGCTTAAAATCTACTGATATCAAATGAAAAAGTCAAATGCCCTTGCATAGCCAGCAGCAACCAACACAGTCCCCTTGCAAAGACTGGGTCAGTGCTTCTTTTTGTAGTATGCTGGGGGGGGAAAGAAAAAGGGTAGGAGAGGTGAGTTTTCCTAAAGGTAACATTTTCTTAAAACCTAAAGGCTTACAGAAGTTTGGAGTCAGTGTACTCAGCCCAAGAGATACACCAGCCTCATTTTCTTGCATAAGAATACAATAGCAATGCCTGGCCTCTGGGCCTAGACACAGACTGCTCCATCCCACCTCCAGACACTCTCCATCCTCACTAGCTGAGACTCTCTCATCACTCTCAAACTCCCTTACCTGACGATTCACACTGCTTGGCCCAGAGTGCTGTTTTCTGCCAGCTATGAAAATAAATGCAAGAGCTTCCACTCAAACTGGGTCTTCTTCCACCGGTCTCAGCAGAAACTTTCACTTCACCCTATCTAGCTCTTCTCCTCTGCTGCCCTCTCCTGCAAGGTGTATACTCAAGTGAAAACCTCAACTGACGTTACAAAGTATTACTCCTTTGACAGCACTGGTAGCCCTGGCCCTGAACTTGCCTGGACTTGTAGTAGCAAAAAAATTTAAAAAAAAAAGAAATAAAAAGAACCTAATATTTTCCTTGGTTTTCATGAAACAGACTTCTAATGTCTCTCCGATTTAAACAGAGTGGGACCCTGATGCAACAACTCATATATGGAAACATGAGATTCCCATTGCTTTTGCTCAGGATCTGAGGCTGCCATCCTGACACACAAGCTCTGCCTATGACATGCTGCTCCTATCTTTTCCATAATATACATACTGCCTTTGTTCTTGTACTCTTGCTCTTGGATAAACATGGACTATTTCCCCCTCTTGAAGATCCATTCTGCATCCTCTATGCATGATGCAAAACCATCCTTCCTTCCTTTCGCACACAGCTACCCATCACATCCACCTTCCTAAAAGCACGAATGGCCATTCACTCTACACAAGTTTTTCTGAGGTAGCAGCAGAAGTTTGATTATCTCACTGTATGACAAAAATCAGCCAATTTCAGAAGAAAGGCCAATTTTTTTTCAGAGATCCTCTCTGTATTTCCTTTCACAACCCCAGGAACTGAATACACAGTAAACTGCAACAACATTATACTTTACCTTTTTTAAAATTCATTTTGAAGACATGCACAGGGATATGCATAAAAAAGACCCTCATTTGCACTACCAATGTGGTGGATTTCTCCAGGATTTGAAGCTAGGAAAACTGTATTAGTACCTAGCATGTTTTCTTTAGGGCCACATGAGTTTTATAACTATCATCACTGAGTAAAAAAAGTAATTAGAAATTATTACTGCTTTTCTTTTCTTATGGACACATTAAAACAGATTAGTTTGCTAAATGTTATTTAGTATTAACATTGCTATCAGGACTGCTTAATATCCAAGAAGGTCCCACTTTACTTCAAGCATACTTGCTAATGTTCAAATGAAAAGCTATTTAGAAAACAATGCTTCGATTACAATTAAAAAAACCTCAAACCTTTCAAGGTAACATTTCATGTTTGAATAGCTAGCTGGAGGCATCAACCTAGTTGCCTGTGGCTGTTGCGTTATTCACACATTACCCAGAAGTTGAGAGCATGTGTTCAGCAAATTACCCTTTACAGTTTAATGTGTATATGAATAATGCAAGAATAAAAGGTTTCCCAGGTTTGCTTCTTGCTTCTTTTTTTTATGTTGGTTTTTTTTTTTGGTTTGGTTTGGTTTTTTTTTTTGTTTTTGTTTTTTTGCCATCAACACTCCATCTCTATTTGAATTCCAGAGAGTAAGAAAGAATCCACCATGCTACACACTGCTCGTGTAGCTGCCCCATTTTCACACGGATCCACAGAGAAAAGATCTCACAGCAGAGTTCAGAACTCACACCAGTAAAGTGCCAGCATCATCTCAAATACCATACAAGCATCAATAATAACATTTTCCTATGTGTCTTACTGCTTATTGCTGAGTGTTTAGGAAGAGAAAGCTGCACGCTACTTTTGCTATGCCAAGCTTCCCATGAACTTTCTCTGCAGGACCCGCTGTCTCTCCATACAGAGCTTTGAAGGAGCACCTGGTTCTCATCAAGAGCTGCCCAGCACAATCCCATACTAATTCCTACTGGCTTTTAATTCCAAGAATACTTATTTTTGGATGGCATGGATAATCCAGGGACAGATAATAACTTCTCCTTGCTTTCTTTCCCCTCCTCCCCATCTGCTGCCTCCACTGCTGTATTTCAATTTGTTTCACTGAGGAATCCATGAGGAGTGAAGGTTCAACCTTCTCTCTCACAACTAAATGGGTCATAATGCATTTCCTGCAGCCTCCAAATAAACTGTACCTTTATTTGCACTTCTTCTGTTTGCCAAAAGAATTGCTCTTGTCCTTCCCTGTCACACACTATGAGGACATTGTGGCATTACAAGACTGACACCAAGTAATTGCTTCGGTGATCTCCTACTACTTTATTGACTTAGATCCCATTACTACCATTTTCCCCCTCAGTCTTAGGACAGCAACAGGCAACAGCTATCTGACAAGCACCATCACAGTTCCACAGCTCTTCACTTATTTAATGTCAGGCTCCCTCCCCACTCTTCCAGAAACATGCTAGGTATACAGCTGCTAGGTTAGCTACAGAATACACTTGAACTATACCAGCTTATTCCCAACCAGAGAGATAAACAAGGAGTGATATTACATAGCAGGGCTTTTCTGCAGTATGCAGTTTTGGAGACTATCCACAGATCTAAGAGGATACCAGACTGTCCCAGACAGCAATGGACAGTCTTACCTATAGTTCCAGCCAAATATTAATTTTGGAACTTTTTTGTTGTTATTCTTCTTCGTTTGTTTTCAAGGATTGAAGACATGAATGTTAATTAGCACTAAGAAACCACCAGAGTTGGTGGTCCCCCATGAATTGGGGGAAAACAGCATAATACAGTTTTCTCAACCATCTGATTCTTTTCCCTATTTACTGTGTTTCTCATGGCAAAGGTTTTCAACATGCTATGAAAGAGACAAACAGCACTTACAGGGAACAGGGAGAAAAATCAATTCTTTTTATATTCTCTAATATGGAACTGTAGAGCATGCAATGCCTCTGAAAAAAAATCATTTGTATAAGACCGCATCTCCCATTAATTGCACAATTAGCATCTCCTGCCCTAGGGTATCTTTCACCATAACTGCTTTTCCCAAATTCATACGGTAAAAGGAAAACGTTATCCCGCTAGGATGACAAAAGTGTCGCAATAAAAACATGTTTATTAAACTCCATGGCAGAGGCAGAGTAGCTCTCTGTAAAAATGAAACACTGATCAAGAAAACTTGTCAGCAACCTTATTACGAAACGGAACAGATTACCCACACAAGAGCAGAAAATCTTGCACTCCTGCACTGTCGCTCAGGCTTTCCTGCACAGCCTTCTGCACAATACATTTATTACACTCCCACCGAAAAACAGCAATCCTGTATTAACTGAACATTAAGCCAGTGCTGCAATATTCCAGAGGTGCAAAACTAAGGCTAGATCTGTAAACTCAATCCTGCTTGTTTGAATGCTTTTTAAGGTAGAATAACCATATGAGAGAGCATTAAAAACACGGTATGCCTGTCACACATCTCCTTTCCTGGTCTAATAGAAGCACAGAAGAGCCCCCCCTCAGATCTACGACCTAATCTGTCATACGTGCAGTCAGGAATCTCAAATGTCCATCAACTCTTGTCATTCTGCCACGCCTCAGTAATGATGAGCAAAGGAGTTCATCTCTTCTTGCTTTCTAGCTTCTCACACAGGTGTACAGACAATGGCAGTCATTTTCTTTTAGTTTCTAGTCTGACACACTCTTACTTTACCTTTGTGCTCTCTGACATTTTAACTCCATGATCTCCATCTGTTCCTCCTCCAGTTCAGCTGTGTATCCCTGTCCTCTTCCTTACTAGGCTAAAAAGCATCTCTGTTTTATTAATGTGTCTGTCTGACCTAAATGCTCCTCAACACCTGTCTGCCTTTCTCAGCTCCAAATTTAAATAACTCCCAACTACTACTATGTTTCTCTGCCAGAAGTTGCACCCTCGCTAAATCCAAATTTGACAGGTAAAAGCAAGAAGTGGAAGCATGCAGACCTGTCATTTAAAACAAATGCTATTCTACTTTTTTAAAAATGAGAAGTGTTTGATGAATACATTTTTATTTCTTCCACTTCCTCGTCAACCCTGAACAGTATTTTTAATTATTTGTTTTAAGAAAAAAATGATACTATAGAGGTCAGCACAAAATAAGCATGGTGACTTTGCAGCTGAGTTTATAACACAAAGAATAATTGTTAATTAAAGCTAAACAGTTTAGAAAAGCATCAGTCCCAAAGAAAAATAATATTTTGACTTTACCTGTTTAGATAAGAGGTAATATCTATGTTGGTGTTAAATCATCTCTTCATTGATTGGCTTTCAACCCTTGGAAAAATCACATGAGTGACCCGACCCCTTCAGTTTCTTTGTCTGCAGATGATGTACCCTTTTTCCTCCCTCTCTGTTTTGTAGCAGTGCTCTGGTTACCTACATTTAACCTAAGTTACATAGCTATCATTGGCTAGCTTTCTGAAACATAAAAAAAATAGTCTTGAGTTTTCTTTAATGGAGCGGCTGCTAATGCAAAGAACAACAATGTTTCCGGCCAGAGATACTACATATGATAGCAGCAGAAGACACACAGCGAAGACCCTGATTCTGTAAGCATAAAGCACTTCCCAACACACCACTAAATATAACATCAAAGCATAAAAAATTGCATTGAAATGCTAAGCATTGAGGCAGCAAATACCTCCCTCACGATCAGTACTCAAGCTCTGTATCATCATTTGAGAAAGTCTCAAAACTCAGCACATGTTAATGGGTCATAAGTACCCAGCTGCTCAGGGACAGCTAGTTTGCCTTGCATACAAGCTGTTTCCACAAATGTCCCCAAAAATGTATGGAGGCCTACTAAAATGGCTGGGAAACAACAACATACCAAGCTATTTGCCATCTACACAGAGGACAGGAGAAGGTCAAATTCAAACCGTCATAGGAGAGAAGAAACAGAGAAGTGCCTGGCTGTACTTTGAGGGAAAACGGAAATATCCAGTCTGGTCCTGCAAAGGTAAGCAAGCAACAGGGAAAAATGTGGAGGAGAGGATAAAGACCCTATTGATCTGTTAAGTGCCTAGCAAGAAGGTGGAGACAAAAGAAAATGAAAACTTATCTGGGACTTTTTAGGTTGTCTCCAAGATGGAGTAAGATCACAGCTCTGCACACACAGCTCCAGAGCCTGTTGGTTCTTCTCTCCTCACAATGTTCATTTTTGGTAGAATTCCAGGGTCTTTAAATGCTTTTCTTTGAAAGATATCACATAAATATATACAAATAAATAATAGCTTTTATATTCTTTAAGCACTCAGAACACATCAATGTAACAGAACTCCTCATATTGAAATCAGTTGGGTTTTTTTAAGCATACTACCCATATGTAATCCTACAATTTGGTTTCAGAATATTTGAAAGTCAATGTTAGAGGTGCTGACTGATAGTTTTTTATTTGGCATATAATTAACAGTGAATTGTTTTAAATAAATGTAGTTATCAGCTGAAAAGTAAGACTTCATACTCTCCTTGCTTTAAAAAAAATAAAAAAAGAAGAATGACAGAGGCTGCTACAAGTCACACATTTACTAGGAAAGAGATAAATACTAATACATACATACAGCTTTAAAAAAGGACTGTTTTCTAAACCATATGAAGAACAGGGGGGAAAAAAAACACCCATGAAAATTCATGAATAATTCTCTCATGTGAAACTACAAATGGCAGAGTAAGGAAATTAATTTTGCCTTATTACCTAAATTGGAATAATCTGAATATCACAGCAAGTAGTGGATAGAACTCTTCCACTTTTAATATCTTCATTAATGGATCACAAGGACATCCTGACTCTGAAAAATCAAGAAACATATTCCTCTTTTTTTCTCCATTACAGAAAACAAGCCTGATTAGTAAGAACTTGTACTTAAACCCCATTCAGCAGGTAGCCAGGAGAGCAGAAACTGAGTTAACAAATATCATAAGTTTCCAAATGTAATACTTGTACTTAAAAGTAGAAAAGGAAGTGACACAAATAACTCTTGAAAATAGATTTAAAAAAAAAAAAAACAACCTCTGTAAGTTCTTTTGCCTAAGCGTCTTCCTCTCAGACCAAGCTTCCTAAACGATAAACACCTTATTCAAAAAGATCAGGTTATGTCTCTCCCATAGAAATGTTTTCTGCAACTTTTACACCAGCATACTTAGGTTTCAGTAAGATGGAATGTAACCAAGACCAAGATCTAACAAGGGCAACTGTGCCTGATCAGTCTATAATAGCTCTTCAGGTTAATCAATAAAATAGTGAATAACGGAGAATCAGGGGACATTTGGTGGTGCAAAATGAATTGCATTTATTCCTTCCCATTATAGCTGGCCAAAAAAAAATAAAAAAAAAGCAGGCTGTGTGGGCATGGGAGAAGACGTACCATGACATTTTTTATCCCTATCAGAGTCTGATTGTTGCACCTGAGGTATGACACTCATTTCAGATAGCAGAATGGGTTAAAATACTGGTCAATGACAAAGATTGGGACTTTTCTGCTTGCTGAATCAAAGAATTGAAAAATTTACTTGACAGCACATTCACATGACTGATGAATGGGTTGGGATAGGGAATGCTATTCACTCATCCCACAGAAAACAAAGGGACAAACAAAATCAGAAAGTTCTTCAGTCATTCTCAACAAAAGGAAACATTATGAAGAAGCCACGGAATTTACAAACACTGAAGGAAGTCAGACATTTCATGCAGATGGCTACACTGACAAGAATCATATGTAATCATTGAACAGCAGAAGATACAGGAGGAGCTGACAACAGAGTACCTTTCCCAAACTGCAGTGGGCACCAGAGTCAGTGAGGTTCTGTTAAGGAAAAGCATAACTACAAACTAGATACCACTAAATATCTCCAGCCGTCAGAGTGGGTGAGCCAGTGCAGTATGAGACAATAAATACGCTTAATGCACCCATCTAAAAAGGCCTAGTAAAACAAAACACTTTCATTTTCCTGTTGTTGCGTGACAATAGGAACCAGTACACAACCAAATATTTGCTCCTAACAGTGCAAATGAATTACAGAATCACAGAATCACCTATTTTATGGCAAACTCTGGCATTAAAGGTACATTATCTTCAGTTATTAAACAAATCACGAACTCTGGAATCATTGTAACCTCCAAAGGGCTTCTGCACATTTAAACAGATCTACAGATATGGATAAATATCCTTAGCCTGCAGAGCTCCTCAATGTATTCAGTAGGTTCAGCCAGACATTTCTCACCTTGAATTTTGGAGGCACACTGAGCAATAAAACTAGGTATCTTTAGGAAATGCTGGTGGGTACAAAACAAAACACCCTCTTGACAGGAGAGCCATAAGCTTTTCATCTCAGTATTCAAGTATATTTGTTCAGCTGAGGACCAGGGAATGCTAGATACTAAGTGTCCTGCACAGATGTTTTTCCTGTATTAACTGCACTAGAAGTACAGACGCTAGCATGAACAGTGACCAGGCTTACCCAGGCACCAGAGACCATGAAATCTCATCAGTTCACTGCTTTATCTAAGGCAATTAGCTTTGCTGAGAGGAAAAGTTTATTAGCTCAGAGTAATGCTGTGCTTACAACATCAAATTGTTTCCAAGACCTCATGTGTTATCTCTGCAGAGAACTGTGATGAGCCGCATGAATATATAAATCTGCTCAGGAAGCACTGTATTATAGTATGCTACAAGATTTAGACTGACCTCAGGGAATATTCACCCTTCCCATCACAACTATCTTCAAAGTAACCACACACCAAGAGCGCAAAGAAGCTGACAACAAGGAAAAGAATGGAGTTGGCTTTAGAGTAAAGAAATGGTAAGGAGCTACCTGCAGACAGTCTCCACAGGAATAATCTCTTTTTTTCAGTCTTAATTTTTGCTCCAAGTCATTACATGCATACACACAAACCCCCCCAATATGCTCAGATTAAGACAGATAAATATTTAAAACCAATTTACCAATAATGCTTGTACATTTTTGGGAGAGCCCACAGCTTTTTTTCTGCGCTCTAAAAATTAAGAGAAATGCATAAGTGAAGAGCTTCCTCCTCCTTTACCCCATGATTTCTACCAGTCAGTGGCATTTAGAGGTGACCTAAACAGACTTGATATATTTCTTGTAACTATGAATGCTAGACTGTATGAATGATGAGGCCTTTCATTGATTTACTGTAGCTTACTAAATAAAATAGAATAAATGTACTGCATATGAGGCTTTACCCAGAACAGCACAAATCAGGATTCAAAACAGATCTAGAAGAACAGCTTTTAAGGGACAGAATGACAGAATAGAGTAAAAGGAATCAAAAGAGTTCTCACTCCCTTGTTAGCTAGTTGCTAATTCTTACTTCAAATAAATACATCTTACATACTTACTAAGGAACAACATATAACAGAGAATAGATTATTTCCTTTTAACTTTTTTTTTTTTTGCTATTATTAAGTAAGAATTATAATTAAAGAACACTTCTTTGAGTCCTCATTCTGTATTCTCCACCAGCAGGAGTGCCAGGTGGCAGTACCTGTGAGGTCAGCAGAAGAGAGCTACAAGCATTTCTTGAGCTTTCGTAAGCCATACATGATTTGATGCCATATGTTGCTCATGAAACAGTTTTTCAAGTACAGTAATAAGTACCTTCTTATAGCTCCAGATTCAGATTAGAAAAATGTTCGGTTGCTCAGAGTGTTAAATAAATAAATAAATCTTGATCACTGCTCTGATATATATACATATATATATGTACGTAACCATCTTGTCACACCACTCCTCTTATTTCTTTTCCTTGACCTTCAGCTGTTCTTTGATGTTCTTCTGAACCTCAGGCATCCTCCTACTTCTGAAGGTGGAACATGCGACCTTGGAAATAGAACCCAAGGACAAAAAAGCTCCCACAACTTAGTGTTACTCTGCAGCTTTCTTTAAATGATATGTAAAGTACGAAGGAAAGTCAGTTACCTTTGTATTTTGAAAAGCATCACACCTGACCCAAAGCCTCAAGCAGGAATCATTTTCCCTCTGATTAAAGTAAAAGAACTTACATAATCTGAAAATAAAAAAGGAAAACTTCCTCCATGCAAGAGCCCTGAAAGCATTTTTGCTACTGCTCCAATTATTCTCAGATTCCCAAAAAAATGCAGCTATTGACCACTCCAGATCTAAACGGGAATTCACAACCTCTTATCTCCTAAATTTTTTGTTACAAATGGGTACTAGTTCAGATCTGGAAATAAGGCATGCAACTACCACAATTCACGATACAGCAGACATAATTCCAGTTTGTTGCAGAGATTTTTGCCTGCATTTATATTGCATTATTACCTCCTGTCATGAAAATCTGGCTGAATATTTTATACAGGCTCTAACACATCTTCAGTTGCTCCCCAAAGAACAGCCTTAACAACCCATTCCACAACATCTGTCAGCCACACAGACTAGAACGACCATGCTTTCAACACTCAGCCTTGCAATCGCATCTGCTGGAAACAACTGGCTGAGCTGAAAGCCATTGCTTGGTTTCTGAAGAGCACCTTAGGACTTTTCAAATGCGCTCAAGAGAGCAATGTGGGTGCGCATGCACACACAGAAGACCACTGATGATGATGATTAACATCCATCCTCCTGCCTGCTACAAAATTTTCCTCCCATTGCCACTATTCTAGCTGACAAACCAGTGAAAGATTTCCTAAGCAGTCTCTCAGCACAACCTCTGCAGATGAAACACATGCAGGAGCACGTAACATACCCACACCAAGAGTTTACACACACAGAAATCTTGAATGCAACATTACATTCCTGTAATACAATGCAAACAAACTATCCCTCTCCTATACAGGGAACGCCTATGTAAGTACAGTAATTTACTGTAGTAGGTACAGTCAATAGAACTAAAAACTGGCTAGATTTTTCTGACAATATTTAGAGTATACCCAAGTCCCAAAGTGAGGGACTTCATTTCAGTAGGGAGCTGGAAATATAGTGAGAAAGATTATCTTCTTCTGGAGGGTGAAGGAGTAGGTTTACTTCTTTCTTCTTTTTTTTTTTAGAAAAAAAACAAACACCCAACTTTTTTTTTTAATCCTTTTGAGCTAACCAGACAGTTCAAGACCTGATGTGACCTGAGAGCTAAGCCAACGGGTCCTTTGACTTCCAACAGAACATAAGATCTGTTAAGACTAATAGATAAAGTAAAACAGCCTCCTGATGCTGATAGTAGAAGGCTTGAACATAAAATCACTCCCTTTAAAAATCAACAGAGACACAAAATATGACAGGTATGATGGCATACCTTCCTCTATGCTTCAAGAAACAATCCCACAGCCTGGGAAGGAGTCAAGGGTACAGCAAGATGCTAGGCTACTAAAAGGAGTGTATAGATACTGAGCCTACTAGCATAATGAGGATATAAATACTGAGCCTACCAGAATGAAGAACTGCAAACCCAGCCTCAACCCTGGAGCTGCACTTCTGTCGCTATAGGATGAACTTCACAGAATGTCTCCTTGCAATTCAGCTCCAGACACCAAGGGGTAAGGCAAATCCCTCATATTCAGTTAAACTTGCTATAGTGCTGGCACTACCCATATTCCCAGGACAGCAATTTCTTCCTGACTTTCTGAACCTCACACTCACTCTGCAGAAGCTTAAGAGAGCTTGAAAGAAGCCATAGTGCTGCCCTAGAGACCTGAAAAGGGACACAGCTGAAGGAGGAGGACAGAAACACCTTTGCCTTCACCTACAAAAGTTTTAAAGCCATTCTTTCATCAAAAAACATCTAACAGCAGTCTTGCTCTTAATCAGGTCTAGCCATCACACAGAAAGTGAAAGAGCCAGAGCCATATTGCTGTTGGGACACTGCAGGAACACTAAATTGGAAGTGTATCACCTGTGCGTGCAACACCAATCAGCTCCTCTCAAGCACCTTGCAACGCATGTGAACAACCAGCAACTTCTGAGTGACACTAGGTTTCACTTTCTCAAAAATTGCTAGATTCACGCTTCCTCAAAAATTACTAGATTCACAAAAATTGCTAGTAACAAGAGAAGTGTTTTTTCCTCATGTTTAAAGTAATTAAATAAATATTGCTGAACCTCATACTGATAAATAAGTGCTCAAAAACATAACCGAGATACATTTTCAACATTCAAAAGGGGAAAAAAAGGGCAAATAAGATGAAACTGTTGTTATTCAAATCTTGAGATTTCTAGCCCAGTCTATTGAATCCAAGGTTTTCAACTACTTACAGCCACCAATGCTATGTTAACAAAAGCTTCCAGTGTAATTTTCATTAAGTCCTTATTGTTTCCAGAGACAAAACCTTACAATAAAGTTTTGTTGTTCAAAGATCCCCAAAAGTGGCAGCAGTAATATTCCCCAGAATACTAAAATCCACGGTGAGCTCAAAAAAAGATAGTTTGCACCACAGATATATAAACCAGTTTAGGATACACTGACAATCATATCATGCCAGTAATACTGCATGGTGCATCTGAGAAAGCTTATACCAACCAGACGAGCCATTGGCCTAGAGCTCAAAACAATCCTACAAGACCATCTCAGAAGGTAGGGAGAGACTTGGATGACACACCTGTGCTGAGCTTCATGCACAACTGGTTCAGCAATTAAAGTACTCAAGTTAGCTACATCAGATGCATCCATATTACACTGCTTCCCTAGCATTAGCCACATCCCAGCTAAGCCCAGAGCTTCAATCACACTAGGGCACTGAGGACTGTTTACACTAGATAATAAACTGATGAATTATGCCTTCACACCTCTGTTTATTTAGGAAACCATTACAATCCCACCCACATATTGTGTTGCTCTGCCCTTATGTAGGATCTGTTTGTAACAGAGGCCTCACTTGACAGAATTAGGAGTATTTTCTCCCTTATCAGGCACCATAGACTTGCCAAAAAGAGTTGGGGGGGCTCTTCTGATGCACTCAAGATTTTCTTCAACGCTAGTATACCTTCATCCGTTAAACAACTCTGACATCGCTTTCTGCACATGAGCAAGCTTTAAATAAGCAGCTTCTCTGATCTATCATTACCTTTTTTTCCATTTCTGTGTGACTCCTCCTCTTCCCCCATCGAATGATAAGAACTTCCCAGAGATGGTTTTTTCAGATGGGCTCAATATGAAGCAGCCAGAGCAGTAGGAAAAGCACACATATTAAGAAATTTTACAAAGTCTGCCAAATCCCAGTTTATAGAGGAACTTAACAGAAATTCATCAAATAATACAAATTACAGAAGCTTTCACTAGCAAAAGCAATGGAATTAGTGGGTTGTTTGGTTGTTTTTTTCTTTTTTTAATCTTTCAATCTAATTCCGAGAGGGAACCATACTAACTGGGGACATGCTACATCAAGTTGGTAAACATTGTAACAATTAGCTTTGCGTACATCTGATTACTTGTGGTGTCTCTTTGTCCGTGGGAATAGAGGAAGCAGCAGAGGATAAACTATAGCTTATTCGCTTCTTCTCATTGCCCTTCCTATCCTTTTCTCTCTGTGTTCAGGGCTGCCGAGCGACTGCCCCAGGTGTAAAGCCAACATGGGGCCATGAATCACACCAACAAAGGGTGTGCAGACAGTGTTGTGCAGCGGCAATATCAGAGCTCCCTGCTCCCATCTCTCCCACAGGCTATGAATGCATCAATCCTCTAACCTACTTTGCTTTTATTGGTCTGCCAGCTTGTCAGCTGCTTTGCTCCCAGTAGACATTAGAACAACACAGGACTTGTTGAATATTCAGAGAATCATGAAGAAAAAAAAAGGTCTGGGAGCTTGCCCAAGCCTATCTCCCTGCCTCAGGGAAGAACAGCTAGACACAAACCATTCATGACAGATTTGTCTCACCTGTTCTTATCAGCCTCCAATGAGGCACTCGCAGCTTTCCTAGGCAACCTAATCCAGCACTGAGCTATCCTTCTGGCTAGTTTTCTCACCTAAGCCTAAAGAAATCTCGCATGATACAACGTGGCCCCATTATTTCTTGCCCTGCCCACCACAGCCAGAGAGAACCGACTGTTCTTTTCCTATTTCTCATTGTCTCTTTCGCATTCCAGTCTTCTCCTGACTAAGTTTGCTTCTGAGAGCAAAATCTGTCAGGTCTCCTCTTGCTGGTTATGCTCTGGATTCTCCACATTTTTCTTCAGACTCGGAGTCCCAAGCAGGACATCATGCTATACAGAAGACTCAGCAATGCCAACTGTTAAGGTGCATTACATGCATCCCACCTATCTATGTTTCACTTGCACCAGTATGAATATCAGGATTTGACAGCAATCATGAAAACGTATGCTTTTTTAAAAAAAAAAAAAAAAAGTTTATGCTTCTCCTACGGGAAATCTGAGGGAAACAAAAGTATGTTAGAGGCTAGGCTACATGTTATACCACCAAAGCTGAGAGACTGAAGCAGCAGAGCTTAAACTTACAAAAAGGGAACATTTTGTTTTTATTTGAGCAGTGGCAGGATAACTTATTACCACTGATGTCTTCTTGTTCTTCAGCAGCTAGATATAGAGCCAGCATGCTGAGCATCTTAACCTGACATTCCAGTCTGGTCCCCCACTACACCAACTGAACACATTTTTCACGCCTCTACTGCTGCTCCTGAAAATGGATTAAACAGCACAATTGTGTAAGCCCAGTGCTAAGTCCCACCCTATGTTGACATCTTCCCAAGCATGGTCAATATCGCTGAAGCGGGTGGATATGAAAAGGAAAGTTACAGACCTGGAATTAAAATACACTTTGAAAATACTTTGGGGCCGAGGCGGGGGGGGGGGGGGGGAAGGGGAGGGATTAAATTGGGAAAGAGCCTTCTTGGGCAATGAAAGAAATACAGTGCAGTGAATGAAACATTTTGCTCAACCAAAACAAGCCAACATATAAACTTTGCATGTTCTCCCAGAGCAGTTCTGATTTTTGGATACAGGGTTTGAAAATGGATGTTCTAATTTTCAGCTCTTCTTAGTTCACCTTGTACGTCAACAGCATGCACTGGCCTTTATTTTGCCATGGGAGGAGACAAGTTGACATCATTTAAAACATTGTTTTCCAGCACTTACGTACCCTAAAGCACCAAAATAAACAGCCAGACTGAGCTTTAATGGAGCTAAAGTGGCTATAGATTTAAATTTTAAACTATGTTTTATGTTGAATCCTGTTCAATAAATTTCTCACTGCAGGGAAACTTTTTACATGAGAAATACTTACGGGTAGAGAAATTCATTACCTGTGCAAGAAGTAAATGATACATAGGACACAGTTTAGTGGGGATCCAAACAATAAAAAAAGATTACTAACATCAAGAGGAGATTACATTTAACTTGAATCGCTGTATGATGAACAAGCTTTCAAGATTTTGAGTCACTCAAAGGCTAATTCTGGTACCATATTTGACCTGATTAAAAAAAAATGTGATAAAGATACTTAACATTTAAAAATATGAAACTGTGTAAGTGGGGCTTCCTACAATTTTGATGTAACAGAAAAGGGATTCATTGTGTGTGCTTTGTACCTTGAAATCAACACACCATTCTGAGTTTTTTAGACAAGTGAAATAAAGAAAAGGTAAAATGGAAAAAAGAAATGGTAGATACCAACACACATCTTTCACACAAATTTTGCCTTTGGACCTCATCACTGTTCATTACAGAATTGACAGACATTGTTCTTGTTTCAATACTTCTGTATAAATGAAGAGAAATCACAAGCGAAAACCATTATCAATAGTGTTATAACATGGGTCAAGTTTCAGTGATCTTTTCAATTAAATTTTAGCAAATGTTTCTCAGTAACTAAAAAGAATGGTGGCTTTAAGGTCAATTGTGCTGGGGCTTTTAAGGTCAGTTCTCCTCCCCTAGAATTAATCTTAATTTTCACCCTCTGAAAAAATCTTCAGGAAGCAAGCCATTTCCAAACACTTAAGTGTATTTATTTTTCTCATTTCCACCCTAATCATGCAGATTACTGACTAGAATAAACCAATTCACCACGTAGTCTAACAAGGGTGCTGTTATTGGCAACCACTTCAACTGAAGGACCTACGCTGGCAACTTGCCCACAAATAACAATCAACTTGCACAAAAGCCAGAAGATTGCTGCTGTCACCTTTCTAGCACAAGGGCAGAGCCTATGAAAAGTACCAGCCTCAGCATGCATAGCCTAAGACACAAATCTGTGTGCAACCTGTGGTCCAGGCTTGGCTGGCCAAACATACACGTGAGATCCTCTGATT
Organism: Limosa lapponica baueri; assembly: GCA_002844005.1. NCBI lineage: Eukaryota > Metazoa > Chordata > Aves > Charadriiformes > Scolopacidae > Limosa > Limosa lapponica. The sequence continues at coordinate 422,717 of KZ505699.1, forward strand.
CATCAAACACAGTAAGTGCTAACAATGAATCACAGAATCGTTTAGGTTGGAAAAATCTTTTAAGATCACCAAGTCCAACTGTTAACCTAGCACTGTCAAGTCCACTACTAAACCATGTCCCTCAGCACCACATCTACACATCTTTTTTTAAATGGTGACTCAACAACTTCCCTGGGTAGCCTGTTTCAGTGCTTGACAATCCTTTGGGTGAAGAAATTTTTCCTAATATCCAATCTAAACCTCCCCGGCACGACTTGCAATTTCCTCTTGTCCTATTATTTGTTACTTGGGAGAAGAGACTGACACCCACCTCTCTACAACCTCCTTTCAGGTAGTGGTAGAGAGCAAAAAAGGTCTCCTCTGAACCTCCTTTTCTAAACAACCCCAGTTCCCTCAGCCGCTCCTCCTAAGACTTCTGCTCTAGGCCCTTCACCATCTTTGTTGCCCTTCTCTGGACACACTCCAGAACCTCAATGTCTGTCTTGCAGTTTGGGGCCCAAACCTGAACACAGTATTTGAGATGCAGCCTCACCAGTGCAAAGTGCAGGGGGACATTCACTTCCTGAGTCCTGCTGGCCACACTATTCCTGATGCAAGCCAGGATATTATTGGCCTTCTTGGCCACCTGGGCACACTGCTGGCTCAAATTCAGCAGGCTGTTGACCAACACCCCCAGGTCCTTTCCTGCCAGACAGCTCTCCAGCCACTCTTCCCCAAGCTTATAGTGCTGCATGGGGTTGTTGTGACCCAAGTGCAGGGCCCAACACTTGGCCTTATTGAACCTCATGCCATTGGCCTTGACCCATCAATCCAGCCTGTCCAGATCCCTCTGCAGAGACATCCTACCCTCAAGAAGATCAACGCTCCTGGCCAACTTGATGTCATCTGCAAACTTACTGAGGATGCACTCGATCCTCTCATCCAGGTTGTTGACAAAGGTATTAACCAGAACTGGCCCCAATACCGAGCCCTGGGGAACACCACTCGTGATCGGCCACCAACTGGATTCAACTCCATTCACCACAATCCTTTGGGCATGGCCATCCAGCCACTTTTTAAAGCAGCAGAGGGTACACCCATCCAAGCCATGAGCCCCGAGTTTCTCCAGGAGAATGCTGTGGGGAAATTGTGTCAAAGGCTTTACTAAAGTCCAGGCAGACAACACCCACAGCCTTTCCCTCATCCACCAAGCGAATCACTTTGTCATAGAAGGAGATCAGGTTAGCCAAGCAGGACCTGCCTTTCATAAGCCCACACTGACTGGGCCTGATCCCCTGGCTGTCCTGTACATGCTGCATGGTGGCACTCAAGATGATCTACTCTATAACCTCCCCCAGCACCGAAGTCAGGCTGGCAGGCCTTTAGTTCCCTGGATCCTCATTCCAGCCCTTCTTGTAGATGGGCATCACAGTTGCTAATTTCAGTCCACTGGGAACTCCCCGGGCACTTCCACCAGCTCCCTCAGTACCCTTGGGTGGATCCTATCCAGCCGCACAGACTTGTGTGTGTCTAAGTGGCATAGCAGGTCACTAATCATTTCCACTTGGATGATGGGGGCTTCATTCTGCTCCCCGACCCTGTCTTCCAGCTCAGGGGGCTGAGTACCCGAGAAAAACTGGTCTTACTATTAAAGACTGAGGCAAAGAAGGCATTAAGTACCTCAGCCTTCCTCAGTCGTGTGTGTGTGTCCCCCTCCCCACACTCAATAAGGGATTGAGATGCTCCTTAGTCCTCCTTTTGTTGTTAAAAAATGTTTCTATAAATACATTATTGTCTTCTGCAGCAGTACCCAGATTACATTTGGCTCTTCTAATTTTCTCCCTGCATAACCTCATGACATCCTTATAGTCCTCCTGAGCTGCCTGCCCCTTCTTCCAAAGCTCATACTCTCCTTTTTTTCCCCGAGTTCCAGCCAAAAGAACATCCAGCTCTCGTCTGCTGCAAGAGGTGGGCCTTTCTGTCCGGTTGGTTGGTTTTCAGATCTCAGAACCTTCACTGTATCACAGGTAGAGAGGAACTGAAGTGGTTTGATTTGTGCCTGTGGGAAAACAATAATTAGGCAGCTCAATTCAGAAAAAAATGATCAAATTCAATTTAGGTGGGATTTGCTGCTTGAGGCAATTATCGCTTCAAGAGCTGAACTGCTGTGCACTAATGCATTTGAAGGAACCTAGCAGAGAACTGAGAAAGACAAGCTCACATTTCTTTACTAGAATGATTCAAGAAGATTTGAGGTCAGTGAACACCTGAAAATAAAGCAAATAAAACTGCTTAAATATCTTGCACATCTCAACAGCTTCCCTCTTACAGCCTAAAAGTTTTTGCAAATGATGAACTAAGCATAATACCTTCATAAGTCAGCAGGGTAAACACGTAAACAATTAACGGTAGCATAAGCAGTGCCCTCTCTGTCACCGGCAATGTTACACAACTGAAAGGAGGCAGGATGGACACTTCTTGAATGCGCATTGTGATTCTGGGATTCAACCTCAAACAAATCAGGGAAATGGAAAGCTACTTCAAAACTAAATCTCACAGTAAGTGTTCCTGGCAAAAATTGTTTCTGCTGTACATCATGGCAACACAGCCAGGGAAAAAGTAAATGAAAGTCTATGACTTGTTTGTTCCTGTATGTGGTATGAGAGGAAAAAAAAAAAAATCTTGCACATTTAATACGCATTCCCCTTTGAGAATGATCTTTTGAGAAAGCATTAATCAGATTTCTTTCTACTCACATGTAGGCTATCTAGTATTTAATGCACAATTAACACATCCTAAAAGCCAGGTGGTTCAACAGGACTTGCAAAATTTTAAACTTGCAATACTTTATGTTTCAAACTAACGAGTTAGTGTGTTGTATACAAAAATACAGTGTCCGTAAGCAGCAGCATTATAAGTTATGTGAAACACAAAACAACAGAGATTCAGAAATTTTGAAGTTGGAAAGGGACCATTACTATCCTCTAGTCTTACTTGAGCGTCACTACATGACAAAAATCAGGATGTTTTAGGATACTAAATAACCCCCAGTTTGATGACCTTATTGTAAAGGCAATACACATTTCACTATAATTAAAGCAGCAGATATCTGCAGAACTTACTAAATTATAAATAAAAGGTACAATAAATGGAAAATAAAATAACAGATGGTGTATAAGTCATTAAGAAAGCCACCTCCTTAAACTAATAGATTTCTCTAAAAATCATCAAAACCAGTGAAGTGGAACGCAAGGCAAAAGCTGATGAAAATGCAATAATAAATCCAGAGTGAAGACTGAGAGCAGGCACCCAGCTCCAATACAATCACTATTGCTTTTGTGTGTGAAAGGATTCACACACAACGGAAAACAGAAAAAAAATTGAAACTGATGGTAATCCCTTTCACACCTTAATCAGAACAGTGTTTTGGAACAAAAAAGGCAAAAGGATGGAGAAATTAGTTGAGAAAGCAATAGCAAAAGCGAAACCCACATTGGTCCCCATTTAGTCACAAACACTACCCACATCCTGCTAATTCCCCATGCAGCCCACAAGCTGTTCTGATGATTTGCTGCCATCTAGAAGCAGAGCTCCATCTACGTGATCACTACTTGGCTGGTCAAAGACTTCGATCTCTGAGAAAATCAGTTCAGCTCCTTTTATTAGTGCTAATGTCTTTTGTCAATAAAGTTGAAGTATTCCTCATATTAAAAAAAAAACAAACCTAAATAAATTCAGGCATGAAGTTAAATTCATCTAAACCAACATTTTAGCAATAATTCCTAAGCTTTTTATATTGTTCATAACACATTCACTTCCTTAAGCATGTCTTGCAACCACTCTATATCTTCATTGCACCTCCTCACACTTCAGTGGAGGTTAGGTACCCCTCCTCAGGCACAAAGCTTGTTCTGGATGCTAACTGCTGAACTATTAACCAACTCAGATGTACGTTTTCAGTGTGAAATAACTTATTTCTTAGATAACCATCATACATAGAAAACATGAAAAGGAACTTCTATTTAGAAAGTAGCCCCAAAGTCACAAAGACAAGTGAATAATCCAATGGGTTAGCACTCTCTCATTTTTTTCTTGAAAGCAAAACTCAGATTGAATGTAAGCAGGGGTGTTTTCAGCACAGCACAAAAGCAGTAACTTTAAGGACAGCTTTGAAGTCTTTTAAAGTTGAACCTTAACAAGTTGAAGTTAATTTTCTTCCCTAGCTGTAAGACGCCATGTGTGGGTCTTATTGACGGAACACGTTGGGTTCGGTCTCTGCTGCCAAAGCAGATGAATCAAGATGCTATATATTTCTCATTCCTGGTGTTTTGTGGAGGTTAGAAACAGGCTTTTAATGTTTATTAATCAATGAAGAATGATGTTACTCAGAGACAGCACTGTGACATAAATCAGCCCAATTTATGATCTAGAAATCAAGCTATTCCAAATCAGAAATTATCTCTGTTCTTGTCTGCGAGAGTCTTACAAGCACAGCACTTCACTCGTCTAAGCCTTTTCTTAACCCATCCTTACTGTGATGAAATGGTGATCTCCCTTGGAAAGAAAAAAAAAAGAAAAAAATCTCTGCATTTGAGAAGTAATTCAGCTCCGCCCGAGGCAGAAAGAGGGATTCACACCATCTAATCCAGGCAGCTAGAAGACATATAAGTGTGAGGTCTTTCCAAGCCACCCTTTATAGTCAAAGGAGACAAAAAGGCACCTGAAGAAGGAAAGCAATTTCATCCTCAAACTGGTTTCTAAAGCAAATCAGAAGAACCCTTCTCTGGTGATAAGAGTTTCTCTCCAATGACAGAAAATAAAGGCTAGGGTAGCTAGTCACTTAGATGCGGACGTGTAATTTTCAGCTATCTGAAATCAGGAGATATGAATATCACCCTAAGTGTCTAAAAGAAAACCTTAAAACTTCTGAGAATGACCACTGAATCACGTTATCTTGGAAGGAAGATCAGTTGGTGGTGGAACCACCAAGAAACAAAGAGCCTGAACAGAAGGCTTCTTCCTCCAAGCGTTGCTACTTCACAGCATCTCAAGATTTCTGGAAGTGTTTTTTCCAACTCTGCTTCAAGGCCTCCACTATGAGGACAGTGGCCAGTTGCTCAGAGCAAATTCTACTTACTTTATCATGCTGCAAGTTAGTTTCATAAGCCTTTTTCTTTCAAACTATTTTTACATAAAGTGCTTCAGAGTCCAGGGGAAGGAGGAGAAATATGAATGCCCAGCTGAAAGCATTCAAGCAATACCTGGTGCTTCTGAGTAGAAACTTCAACAGTTAGGGAAATGGCACTTTAACTCTTTTTACTAGATTATTTACCCTTATTCATTAGACCAAAAGTACAAGCATACTTTAGTCTCAAAAGGAAGAATTGTAAGAAAAAAAAAAATCCTTAAATCGCACTTGCTATAAAGATGATTTCTCTTTATTCACAATATCCTTAAAGAGTTTCAAAATATTTCAAAACCAGTAACGTGTTACTAGATCTGCTTAACAGTGCACTGTCCTTCCTCTGCCCACTCCAACCTAACTGAGAGTAAAAGAAAAAAATCCAAAACTAAACAACTTAGATTTCAGAGAAACACAGCAGGGTATCTGATGCTAATAGAGAATACTGAGATCAAACTATTTCTAATTCTGCAACAATGTTTTAATGAGTCTAGGCAGGCCCCCGACAATGTCTACCACATTTTCTCTCCCTAGAAAATTTTCTTATCTTCCACCTGTAACATCCCTGTTCTTCAGCTAAAGAACAGAAGTAACAAGGTAGATTAAATAGCACTCACGATGGGTTTGGGGTATTTTTAAACCACCCTCCCTAGTAGCTTCAGTACTGTGGCAATTACATGAGAATTAATCTCACTTCACAGCTACAGAGGAGAGGAAAACATGAATTTAAAGCTTGTACATGTTTATGTATATATATAAAACAAATCAGAGTCCCAGAGAAACTGGTTAGAGATTTTGATAGAGTTGCAGCAAAAAATAAAGTGGGTTGTCTAAAGCCGTACTACAAATCTGTACAAAGTCCCCAGGGCATCTAGCCAGTACTCTGTCTAGGTGCTTTCCCATTCTGTTCCAGAAGGAAAGTTGCCCCAAGACTGGCAACTCAATCTGACTAGTAGTGAGAGCTTGAAATCCCAGTCAAAGGATCAACAAGAAGACTAGACTCTACATTGGGTGTGTTTTAGGAGGAACACCTTGAAAAAGTGATTATAGCTCTTTTCCCCCCACCATCACCTACAGGGCATGTTAAAAATTTGTAACACTGCCTTTCAAGCTGCTACACCACGCACTGAAGTAGTTTTACAACACAATGAAGAGCATGTACAATAGTTTTGCTTAGAGGCACCTAGATCAATTTATAATGGCTACTTCAAAGACCATACAGCAAGACACCACAACTATTACAACTATATCCATGCAAGACAAAAAAAATTGAAAAAGCTAAAACAAATTCGGCATAATGTTGTGAAACTGTCACACTAATAGCAAATGCTTGATACTTATAAGAATCAATGGGAAGTGACCAACTGCTTTTCCTCAAATTCTTCCCCCTCATTTTCTTTCTCCACAGGCTTTAATAAGAACTTTTTAAAAAAACAACCATCAGACAGACGATATTCTCCAACAACTGAATATTAACTCTGTTTTTCTACAGTGATGCAACAGCACTTTGAAATGAGAGAGCTATGTTTAAATAGCTAAACATGGAAATGTGAAAACAGAACTTCATACTCCCAAATCTTCCTTTTAGTTCCACTGCATTAGCAACCATCAAGCACTGCCTATATAAAATGCCTCTGATAGCCACTATCTTTTGAGAGGCACAAAGATCTAAAGAGGAGACAGTGTTTTGAGCAGTATAAGCTGACATTAGTAAGAGATGTTCTTCGCAGCTGTAAGCAGCCAAGCTCGTTCAGTGCAAGAATTTGAAAATTTGTCAACTCACTGGAATTGTAGTTGCCACTGGTTTTGTGTGCACTTAAGCAGCATTTTGCAGGAGTGATGCCATAAAAATCCTCCCCTGCTCCAGCAACAGAGAAAATTATGTTTCCTCATTTCTTTATTTGATCTCAGAATCCTTTTATTTTTATTTTCAGTAAAGTGAAAGGACAGGCCATGCAATACATCTGAAAGATGACAGCCTACATGTTATGAAGTAGGGCCAAATTTTAGAAAATCCAACGATTCATGGTGAAATTTTATGTAGATTGCCATTTCATGAAGCCCTTTCTGCCATCACAAAACATGAGTTTATGTACAAGAGAGCGGGAATCAAGCTCTCCCTCCAAGTAGGGACTCTTACTACTGGTTGATACTCACTGACAGCAGAAGATAGAACTTCATTAGGTCCTGGCATTCCAAAGCAATTGTATAATAAAAAGACACAGTAGACCCTTTCAAATATTCATTAGACATATTTAGAGATTGTGGGGTTTTTAAACTAACTTGCTAAATTTTGCAGATCTCACTGTTATGCAGCGACATTCCTGGAATACTTAACTGGCCCAGAAGCCCTAGAACTTTAAAACGTGCATGTAGCAGGTTTAAGTTTAAAATGGCTATTTGTTGTAATGACTTTGACGATAATTGCAAAGACCTACACTGTCTGAAATCAGCTACTGAAATCAGTCAACATTAGTTCCCAATACACAACATCAGTATTATCCTTTTGTAAACTAAAGAAAGCCAGGAGCTTAGGGACAAGAAAATGAAAGTCAATCTCCTACCATTACTTTATTAAATGGCTTCTGAAGCGATCAATGGAACAACACAAATAAAAATAATTAACCAAACCACTGTTTCTGAAACAGCAATTGACAGAACTGGAGATAGATAGTTCTCTCAGCACCTAAAATTTTTTTACAACTCAAGTACTGGCATCTAATAAGGTCGTCAAGAGCAAAGTCCCCCATGTTACTGCACATAACAAGAAAGGATTTCCAGAAATTATACAGCATATTTGAGCATCAGAGGTAACAAGCTGCTAGAAAAAGTCACTCAAAATATGTCTGCTTTTAAAACATCATGAATATTTTGACTTTTAAATCAATCCACATTGAGTGAAGACCCTTTAAAGGGTTGACTGAACAATCAATAACCTGATTGAACCTACATAAACTCTAAACAGTGTAACTGATCCAAGACCACAGCAGCCCCAGAAGAACCCCTGTCCTACCCCAGATTGATGCACATGTCCCCAACAATCCGGTGCCAGCACTTCAGTGTTCAGGGTATGTGGCCAGAAGCTGAGCTGGCTGAAAATTAGCATTTTAATTTTTGTTTATTTTCAGTAGGGCTATTTTTTTCAGCAACATCACTTTGTATCTATGAGAGAAACAACTCTCTTTAGCAGGCACTGTTGCTGCTGGCTGAATTTCACTGACAGCCAGACAGGAAACTCCATTGGGTTCCAGAGCAGCCACATAAGAAGGATGTTACCCATACCTGGTAAAACTTCATGACTGCTAAGGAGGAGAGTGGGAATAGGCACATACCTTTGACTGAGATTAATTTCACCCTGAGAAATTGCCTTTAATTTCCATTTGCTATAAAAAGAGGCGAGAGTGAGCAGCTCAAACGCACATATTCAACTTTGAAAACCCACTTTTCCCCAGGTTGGCAACTGAACAGACAATGGGGTGATATGTCTCTTTTCTCATAGTATTCTGCTTTGTTCTGCTTCCCAGTTACACTTCAAATACTTTCAGGTTGGACCTATCTGTCTCCATCTTTTTTAGGTGCCCACGCTGAGCAGAAGTTAAACATGTGACCAATTAAAAGTTAGATATGCAAGTTTAAGCCATTCACCCTCACCTCTTTTTAACAGCAAATGGCAAGTATTCACACAGAGGAAAAAAAAAAAAAAACACCTCAACAGGTACTCAAGAAACAACATGTTTCTTAAAACAAAGGTTGTTGTAATGCAAAAATGCCCAAGAAACAAAGAAAGATCAAAGTGCTACACCCTTCTTGGGTCTGATACCAAGAACCAAAAGTCCTATCTAGACAGGCTGGGAAGGAAAGTCTGAGGATGTGAATTGTGATGTAGGCTTTTTTTTTTTCCTATGGGATGGATGAAAAAGATAAAATAGATAGAGGGACATATTAATGCTAAAATAGTGAATGTTTTCAGCAGGAATATTCCCCCTAGCTATGGAAAGTAAAATAAAACTGAATTTGGCTCAGTAGTCAAATGATGACTAAGCAAGGTCAGATAAAAACACGCTGGGTTGAAAAGTGGTGGATTTACATCTGGAAATTATCAGTAAAATTTTCAAAAGCATTTTTGGAGCAGACACAGGTTCTTCAGTCACTTGCATGCTCTTATGGCCTGAATATGAAGTAGCAACTTTAGCTAGAGACAGGAGAAGCAAAAGCCAAGGATTTTACCACAACAGGTGTAACAAAGGCAATACATAAGCCAGTCAACTTTTTCTTTGGAGTAGGCAGATTTTTATGAGATGTGCCTGAGGAATTGCTGTAGGACCTGAACTAACCGGGTACTAGGGAGTTTTCAATCAATGTACCCTCTCTGAGTCTTCCAAAGCAAACTGCAGGGACTCTTTTTAATATGTTCTTCTGATGCGGCAAAGGAAAGAAAAGCCCCAGAGAACTTAAACTGAGTGAACGTGAGGCTGCACAAACCAGGGAAATAAATCAGAGAATCTCCTCCTAAAACCTGGAAAATCTATATGAAACTAAATTGCTGATGACTAGAAATGAGACCAAAACAGTAACTGTGAGTCTGTAGAGTGTTGCATTGTCTAGCAAAGACACATAAACATTGTAAGACAGAGGGACTCCCAGGGGCCTGAAGAACACCACAGCATATACAGTGCTTGAGCAGTAAGGCATGCCTCTGGAGACCTAGAGCACAGTAACATCTCTGATCAAATTTACCCTCAGCTGATCATAATTAGATTCTCAATAAGAGTGCTGTCTGAGGACAGAAGATGTTGACAAGGAGAAAAAAATCTTGGAACCTAAGACAGAAAAGCTATACACATCAATAGTCTGAGGGCTGGATCAAATAAAGGGTTTGGGTGTGCCTGGACCAGAATTTGCAATCTCTAACTTCTAGTGCCTGGATCCCAAAGTGGGAATGAGAGCAGGACACAGCTTGACAATGGATTTACAGCAGTCTAAGATCACAATGCTGCAAAACAGGGTGCTGCCTCTACTACCCTTCCAGAGCGTCTCCTCTACACAGTCATGCATTCACTATTCCTACCCTGTCTCATGAAAGAATTAGTAAAGCTGTGAGCACAGTCACATAAAACACATTCCCACCATCTCCCGTTTGATTTCCAAATCAAATGCTAATCCCCACACATCAATGTCACTAACTACAGGATAAAAGGAAGCAAGCAAGCAAAAACCCACCAAAAGAGAAGTGTCAGGGAGCAGCAAAGACTGAATAATCTCTAATCCAAGGGTGACCTCAGCACAGGGAGCATTCTCACCTACCAGGGCCACAGTTCCACAACAGGCAGAACAGGTTCCACTGACAACACCAGATATGGTGAGGTAGCAAACCAGGTGCAAGGTCTGTTTAGAGGTCCAGCCAAAAGCAAAAGATGAGGCAAAGACAGGTCTGCATCCAGGTACATCTAAAACAAGGCTTAAGACAAGAATGAAAGTCCTAGGCCTGAGCTTAAGTGGAGCTCTTGGGTGGAGGTCCCAGGTGAGGCTGGTCAAGGTAATTAATGGTGCCCTGAAGGCCCTCACAAGGACTTCTAACAGCAACATAGTTTGAACACCTGTATTGTATTTAGATGGCAAGATTTTGGTAGAGGGGGGCTGCAGGGATGGCCTCTATAGAAAGAGGTCAGCAGTTACCCTGTGCTGAACACAGCCAGCTCTGCCATGGCCTCACTGCTGGCCAAAGCACATGTGTGGTGCTGGGAAAACATATTTAAGGAAAGGCAGAAAACACCAGGCAGGACAGAAAAAAAATAAAAGTGAGGAAAAACGGGGAAAACCAAGGTCAGAGACAGAAGAGGATGAGGAAGTGCTCCATGGTGCTGGAGCAGATTCCACAGCGGTCTGTGGAGGAGACCCTGCCAGAGCAGACATTCACACTGCAGCTCACAGAGGACCCCATGTCAGAGCAATTTGATTATTTCCTGAAGGAAATGACACCAGTAGAGAGCCCACGTTGGAGCAGATTTTTCCTGAAGCACTGCAGCCCATGGAAAGACCAATGCTGAAGCAAGGGAATAGCATGAGAAGGAGGGAGCAGCAGAGACAAAGTGTTATTCATTGAGTGCAACCTCCCCATTCCTCATCCTCCCCTGCACCGCTCCAGGTGGAGGAAAGGAGTCAGAAATGAATGACTGAAGTTGAGAAGTTGGGCCTGTTAAAAAAAAAAAAAAAGGGGTGAGAGGGTGGTGGGGTGGTGGTGTTTTAATGTTTGGTTTTTGTTTTTCACTACCCACATCTTTTTAAATTGGAATAAATTAGTAATTTTCCCCAAGTTAAGTCTGGTTTGCCTGTGACTATAACTGGCAAGCAGTCTCCCTGTCTTTATCTCAGCCCATTATCTTTCTCATCCTATTTTCTCCTCCAATCTGCTGAGGAGGGGCAGTGAGTGAGCAGCAGAGTGGGCATTTGGCTAACAGCCAGCTCTAACCCATCATAACACCAAAAATCAATTGTCTCCTCATCCTCAAATTCTTTGCAAATTTACCAGCCCTCTTCCCTAAATCCTACAGTTTGTGCAAAGAGCTAAAAAAGAGCTAGTTTACACATAATGATGAACAAAACAATGACTCCCTTGGAAAATGGAAATGCAATTAAATGAAATTTAATTAATTTAAATAAATAGTTAATATCATTTAATGAATTAATTAGAATAAAAATAGGCAACAAGATTAAGAACTGCGAGCAAGCATCTCTCCCCTCAATCTAGTGTTGCAAATTCTCCCCTACAAATGAAATATTGCTGCACGTTGAGGGAAAAAAAGAAAAAGAATACTAAGCAAGGCTCAGTATCTTCTTTGGAGAAACAAGAGAGAAAGAGAAAGATGTCACAGTGGGCTACCTTTAATCACCTCCTTCTTAAAACAGTAAGCCAGCAAATAGGAGACCTGAGGTCAATGCTTAACTGAGCCTGACGGGATTCAAATATGTATTTTCTGCCTCCTCAAGGCATATCTTACCCACTTGCTAAGTATGGCTAAATGGAGGAAACTTTCAGGGCACTCTGGGCCACAGCGCAGAGGAGAATGCAATAATCAGCCCATTAAGTCTTGCTGCTGATCACGAGATCTGCTTCCTCCTCCTGTAAAGTCACTGAAGCAAACAGAAGCATAGTCCAAAACACAGAGCTTAGGATTTTTCTCCCAGCTGAATGCCCCAATCACTACAGTAACGCTCCCCTTGCGCACTCTCTCTTTTGATCAAAGACTCTTACATCCTCAGTCGTACACTTGCCCTGTTTAAGGGAATGCAGCCTGATTCAGACTGGGAAAACAGCTTCCACTCAGCACTTCCTCTACTCTAGTAGGAGAGCAACAAAAGTTAAAACTCCCGCAGGCTGAGAAAAGAATTTTTCCTGGTCACATACTCTCTCAGTATGTGTTCTAGCTAATTAGGCTGTAATACAGAAGATGTGTAGGTGGACTGTCACACCACTCTCGCAGCTTTGGAAAGGATGTGGTCAAATCTGCTTCTTGTCAAAGATTCTCTGTAAGCAGGCATTAACTGAAATCTATTTGATTAGATTAAGCTCCTTAAAGTTGGAAGAATGACTGCCCATTTTCTGAACCTTTATTACACTCAGGGGACCTTGCTGCTAACAGATCCAGCTTGGGGAGAGCAAAGTTCGATAACAACTTCAGGTCTCTGAAACTGCCACAGCAATGGGGAGTTACCCATTGGGAAAGATGCTTAAATTCCTAGCTCTGATGGGCTGTGCTTTTGAAAAAGAATTGCCCCTTATGGTCTGTGCTTCTCCAGCACTGAACTGGATGATCCTGTTCAGTTTTCAAGCTGAAAAAATACAGATTATCTTCTTTGATTGGTTTATCAGCCAACTTGCTTGCAGCTTTATCCAAGTCTAGTGATTGTTTATCAGTGTTCTTGTCTGTCAGGTACTAAGCTTTCTGCTGGGCAGTTTGACTTCCAAAGTTCTTTAAAAAAATGCATAGTCCTCATTCAGAAATTACACTACGTGAGCATCCATAATAAGCAGTATGCCCACCTGCAAGCAAAAAAATCCCAGGGTTAAACAAACAGCTCTTTTATTCAAAGGAAAGAGTGAACAATGAAAACTTGGACCATCCAAATAATGAATCAGATACTTCAGGAGCAGGCCTGATCCTAGCCTTTCCCTCAACATCTGCAAATTGTTTCTAGGCCAGCATTAACAGTTCATTAAAAGACTTCTTTCCTAATTATACCGCATCAACCAGGCTCGAAAGAGTGTATTTGCAGGCAGGCCTGTCCCTTGACACAGAGGAAGCCTAGACTTGTTAAGTATTCTACTACCTATCCCAGCAGAAACAATCACAGCTCTGACACTGAGCAAGAAGGTACTTCTCTGCAGGATGTTCTAAATGATGCCAGCACAGGCAGCAGGCTCAGGGTCTTCACAGTAATACCAGTCTCCATGCCACCATCCACTTCGATCAAAGCCTTTTCACTTCAGCTTATCAATCACAAAAACACCCTCTTTAGATACTTGGGCTTTTAGGCATGCAGAATTGCCAGTGACTTGTAAATAATTGTCCCTAAATTGTGGGAGGGGTGCATTCCTTTGGCATTTCCAGCAGTTTTTGCCTTCCATAGCTGCATTCTCTGTCCACATCTACATAACACATCAGGATGAGACCAGGATGCACATCCTGTCCTCCCATTCCCTGGTACCCCTTGATCTCAGTGGCATAAAGAAGGAAGGAGCCACATGCACTCCAAGATCTCTCCCCTGATCCCATGTAGGATGTTTAGGGATCTGTGTTCAACCACACTCGCATTGCAGAGGACAGTCCAGGACAGTACATCTAACATGCTTACTGGCTTTCAAAGCAATTTCATCCCACCACTTCAGCTTGTGGCAAAAAGGGAGAGCTCTCCACTTAGATATGTAAGGAAATCCCAGACTTGTACCAACTTAATCTTCTTAATCGAATAAAGTTTTAACAAGAGTGTCCCAACTATTTAGATCTACCAGCATCCTAATGAGTACCTGGCATACTCTCTCTGCTCCTCAAGCTGCTCATTCATCTATATTCATCTGGAAATCTCACTTTTCTTGTCCATATTCACCATCAAATCTCAATGTTGAGTTCCCCATAATTTTTCCACCTATGTTTTAAAGGAATGTCACAGACAAGTCAAAGCTTGCTGAAGCTTTGTTGTCTGTGTTTTTGTTATGATTTTACTTGGAATGGCTGCTGTTCTCTGCATAAGAATTTAGTTTAAACTACCCAGTGGGTGGACACGTGTCCATGATCTAACAAACCGAGGCCAAGTTGCTTGTGAACTAAACTACCAATTCATGATATGAAATGGGACAAATTACCATGTGTCTAGTTTTGCCCTCACTTTAATTCAGGTTATCTTTTCATGCAATTGCAGTCTACCATGCATCAATTCAGAAAGTAGTATATGGATATCAAAGACAGCAAAAATATTGTGCAGGCACCACACTGGCTGCACATAAAGCCAGCTTGGGTTCAGCAGAGGTTGCCTGTCTGAGCTGCGCACTGACCCGCTCAGACCTAGACTATCTCCACAAGCCACAGGGCTATCTCTGCCCCAAGCTACTTCACTTCTCCACTTTCTAGCAAGACCCTTTAGCTTATACATGGTGCTGGATGGGGCCTTTAGCCAACACACGAACCAGGTAACCCATGCAGAAAAAATGAACAGCTCCCTTTTATGCTAGTAGGCAAGCAATTATGGTAACTAAACAGTTAATCTGGCCAGTAACTCACTAAAATTTTAGGTGGCTTCCAGACAGCTGGAAGCCACCTAAAATTCTTGGCTTTTTACTTTTTTTCCTGGGCTGCTTCTTTTTAATAAATAATTCACTGCTTGGACAGTATTCAGCAGAAATTAGTCTTTAATTAAAATTTAACAAAATACATTCCTTATGCTGGCTGGTTGAACTTCCCTAAACAGTCTCATTATCCTTCCTTGATGGAGTAAACAGCACAGCTACAATTTTCAGAAGCAATTTAATATTTTTGCTTTCACTACTAAAGGCGCCAACATGTTCATTTCCTAGCTTGGAATCAATGCCTGCATCACGAAGACAATGCAACTTTCCTGTAATAAGGTTAGTTGTGCCTGTGATGAATTACTTTTGGGTCTTAACGACTCTCAGCATGGGGTTTCTTTTCCTTTTCCTCCTGCTTCACTGCTTGGAACATTTGAATTTATTTTTTTTCCCTTTTCAACTGATGTCAAATATCACTGCTTTGGACCTTAATTAAAGCACTTCATTGTTGAGCTGATTTTGTTCCTCGCTAAGGCAAGACATGATCTTTTGGCCTGTTATAATTTCTTTCTTTTTCTTTTTTTTCTATTTTATGCCTTTTAAGAAAGAACTTTCTCATTGCAGAAATTTTACTAGGGTTTTTTCCTACTAGGGTGGGTTTCTTTTTTTATCACACGTTCTTTTCAGTCGTTCCAAATACATTGTCTCTAATCTACTGTCTGGCATGTCTCAACCCTCTGTTCAAATCACTTCAAAAAGGATTCCAAGCAGAATATTCAATTAGAATGACATGGCTGAAAAATAAAAATGAAAGTTTAATGATCTAGTTATAGCCCATGGCTACCTCATCTAGGCTATCTTCAGTACTTCTTTCATGATCCCAACTATATTCAATCATTTGAACCACAAACTCTTCTTGCTGCTTGCTGTCATCTCTTCATGAGTTTGGTTTTTTTTTTGAAAAAAAAAAAAAGAGAGAAAATAAAAAGCAAGAGGTCTGATCTTTGATCTAGAAGAAGCTGTCCTATAGATGTAGCACATCCAGTTATAAAAAATAACAATGACATGGGGAAGGGGACTTTATATTGATCAATGTTTATGAGACAAATGACAGTTAATTTCTCACTTTTCACCATACTGGCTCTTTTAAATCAGCACAAATTAATCGCTCAATAGTCCTTGTCCTCTCACGTGACACAAGTCACTGCATGGATTCTAGCCACGTTTAAGAATACAGGGACTGAAACACTGCTTGCCAAAATTGAAACAGATGGACCCCATCACATAAATTATTTCCTTTTTGTAACCAGCAGCCTCAGAAGACACAGCACACAGACACCCTGACCTGCTTATCATACAGTTGACTTTCATTTTGCAAGGTGGTTATGATTATCTACCAGATTATACTCAGGTAAGAAACTGGAATGCAGAGCTGTACACCCACAGGGCTTCCGGCAACAGTTGCAATGGAATCACCAGAGCGAATAAAAGCACAAAGAAATGGAAAAAGAGGACTTCCTCCCATGACTAACTACATCCCTCACAAATATCCAACTATCATTAGAAGCTATAAATATGATTGCTCAAAAAAAAAAAAAAAGCAGAAAGGTTCCATGCAAACCAGAAGAAAAAAATATCTGTTCATCATGGTGGTAGAAGACAGACCAAATCATAAAAATTAAATACGGGGGTAAGGGAGAATTCATTAAATGCCTGAGACAGGCGAGTCATCAAGTCTGTGCTATGCTTCTGAGGTTTCGTGAACAAGGTGGAAAAAATTTCAGCTGAAATAAAGTACCACCGGGGCCTCCCGCCAAATATAACAAACAGTGAAGGTAACAGTGGGAAAATCACTCCTCAACAACAGGATACGTGCAAAATGTCCAGGGCATGATACCAAAAAAGCTATATGAGACCAGGAAAACCACAGGAAGTAAAACAATCTACCTTGCTAGAAGATGTTAAAACATCAGCCTTGACAGAAACTGAAGGAGAGCAATTATCATTAAGGACATCAGAAATCGCCTGACACCAGCTTTCCCACAGGACAAGGAAATTACCTAGCCTAGCTCATTTCTGCATTTTATTCACACTGGTTGTTCCTAGCAAACTGGTTGAAATGTTATTTAAGGCATTGCAAGCATAAGGGTTAAAGGGATACAACATGGATACATATGCCAAGTCCAAAAGAGCCAATGGTGTTGCCAGAAGTGGTGCGAGACCATAGCGTAGAGCACTGAAGCTGTAGCAGGTAGTGAGGAAGTACAAGTGTATGCCATAGACGTTATCAGCTCTCACTGCAACTCTGTACCATGTAGGCTCACACGGGCTCCCAAAGAATGTACATCAAGGAGATGAAACTCAGCACTGAAGGAGGAATTAGACAATTAAGCTACAGTCAGCAAGGACTTCCTGGAAATCTTTGATTTTAGCACTACAATGGCAGAACATACTATAGATGTTATGGCAGAACCAGTTCATAAGCTTATGAACTTAGTGGGATGAAAGTAAGAAGAACCTGCAACAAAATAAACTCCAAACCATTATTTTGCTGACGTTGTAGTGGTGTGATAGACTTTTTTTTTCTAAATAATTATTTAAATGCTGCATGATTTTTCCAGTGGTTTGCCTACATGGATGTAGGACAGCTACGTCACTAAAGTGGGAGAGAGGAAATAAGAAAGAATTTGAAGGCTCTGGCACTCATGAAAGAAGTCATTTGGGATCAACTACATGTTTCTACCAGAATATTATCCATGTTGCAGACAATATAGAAATCTATACCATCAGATTCAAGAGCCAGACACTGACTGGGGCAATCCACCAGCAGTTTCAGGCTGCAGCATGCAACCATGTTTAGTATGCGTTTGTCTTTTGCTATACAGATTTTGTTCATTTGGGTTTTTTAACCCCAAAAGTGCCATTTAGAAGAGGAGGGGAAAATGGTTTGAAAGTCCTCCTGCTGAATATGGGAAATAGTTTTGGTAGAGAGAGGGGAAGAAGTACATTCTGAGCTCAGTTTCCGTAGCAACTTTGAGAAATCAAAGCACAGACAAAAACTTGCTCAAAATGGTTCTAGTTTTGCCTCCCAGCAAGGTTTTGTTCTTTCTACATTACTGACACCCTGAAATCAGTCATGCCTTCAGAGATGAACCTTAACATGTTAAGATCTAGGCTACTTCTATTTCTGCTAACATACAGGATTTGAAATATACATTCACCTTTTCTGGCTGTAAATTCTGTTCTTGGTATCTTTTTTCATGTTGCTGCAGAGCATGGGAAGTTCTCAGTCTGAGTGGTAAAATACCTCTGATTTCTCTAATCCTTGCGTTCAGAGGGGAGAGGTCACACTGTAATGATAAAAACATGCTGACACGTAGGAAGCCAGCTATGCTAGAATTAAATTAAAATTCATGCTCATCCTCTCTGGAACAACCTGATGGCTTCTCTTCCCCTTCATTAGCAGTAAGAGGCTGAGAGGGGAATGTAAGTATGCAATGGTATAATTTAAGTAGCAAATTTGAAGAGGAAGGAACGTGATAAATGCAAGTAACTATTATGAAAGGTGGCTATATGGAAAATGGCAGCATACAGTCATTTCACTTTCATACATTTCACTTAAGGAAAACAATATAAAAATTAGATGTTCAAAGGATTTGCAGTTACAGAAAAAAACATGCCTCTTGGAGTAGTCACTCTGAACATGTACCACACAACTGCAAATGTATTCCGGCATTAGCTTTCAAATTTTACACTGTCTGCACCTAAGGGAAACCTGGAAAATAACAGCAGACTTCTTTCTGTCTAAATCACCTTCTTAGAAACCAAGACATAAAGCAAGGAATGTCTAGGGAACACAACCACACACAATATTTATACGTCATCTATCTAATGAGAACTTATCCAGGGCACATTTCTAAATTATACTTTACAGTGAACTTCAGGCATCTCTGATCCGTTTCAGTGTATGACAGGTTGTTTGCTGGGAATACAGAAGATTGCTTTCAAATGGAGAAAAACGAGTTTGCACACAGATCTAAACATAAAATGGTGAAGCCCAACAAGGAACATACCCTGAAGAAATTCTTGGGAGTCTATTCAGAAGCCAACGCACCTGGCCTCTTCAAAACCTTCTCCTTGATCTCTATAGGGAACTCAGATGTCTGCTGGCAAATACCTCTGAAGGCCATACTGCCAAGTCTCACAGTTGGCAGCTATGGGGTTCCTACAGTGCCATTGGAATTTGACCCCAAGCTTACCAATTGCTGCACAAAAGGTCATCAGCTGTCTGACCAGCATGTGAGTTACAGGCGCTTCTCATTTTGGAAAGAGAAGAATAAAATTAAATTTAAAAATATGATTTGCCACAAAGCTTTTGAGGAAACAGCTTCTCTGATGTGCAAATCGGAACTAAAAGGATAGTCCTTGTACGTCCTTCTCCTGTTGTATTTGTTCACTCAGAGGGCAGATCTGTATCTTGTAAAAGGAATAGGGAGAGCTTTGTAAAATAATATTGGTATATTCCCATCTGTCACTAGTGTTTAATGCCAGTGGTCAAGGCTAACCAAAGGGATGAGCTACTGTGCTGGTTTTGGCTGGGGGAGGGTGAGCAAGCAGCTGTGTGGTGCTTAGTTGCTGGCTGGGGTTAAACCATGACAGCTACTTAATAAGGGATATTTACATACACTTTTCAGGAGTGAGTGTGCATCATTTCCCACTGGAAGGATGGCTACTTCCTTCATTGCCATTCATGGATGCATCAAATTGAAACCTCTTGAGTAAGAGTTGAATAGCCCTGTTGCTCTCTCTCTATATATACACACATACATATATATACGCAATATATGCATTTATAACAAATATATATAAGTTGCTTTTCTGTTGAATAGCTACAGTTGCTTTAGCTCCATAGTACTTCTTGGACAACACACAGGATCATTATCTGTATTTCACAGGCAAGGAGATATAGTTAAGTATCTGCCCAGGGTCATGCACAAAGCCTGTGGCAGCACCGAGAACTGAACTCTGGGCACAAAAATACCTTTTGCCTGTTGAGGGAAAATCCAGAACATTCATTTTTCTAACTCGTAGTGCATAACAGGTGTTTCACTGATGTAGATTTGATAGACCAATCTATGCCAGGAATTGTAATAAGATTCAGATCTACAGTTGTCAAGGTAACAGCAGTCTTAGGCACACTAGCTACAGAGGAGCTTCGGTAACTCCAAATTCTTCCCTTCAGGAAGTTCAATTTGCCAAAGAACAGCAGCACTGTTGGAAAAGAATACACAGAACCTATACCATAGTTCAAACATCCTACATGCTGAAGCCAAGAGTTACATGTCTATTTGAGCAGCAACACAAGGGAGTGCATTTCTTGACAGGAAAGCCTCTAGTCCCTTTTTTATGTGTGCAATGCCAAGGAAGGATAATGAAGCTGACAGAAAAGTTACAAGGCTAGCCCCCTCTGTAGTCAAAGAAGAGACAGCTTTCTTTAGAGTATCATCTGGAGGTGAAGGCAGACACTGATGAAATGGAGAAATGAAACAAAGGGCAGGAGCACCAGAATACCAAGAGTAGCCATCCCTTGTAGTAACAATATAGATCTAGTACCATTACCAAATCTCTCAACTCTTTGAAAAAGGGAACTACTTTCTTGATGTTTTTCAAAACCTTATTCACCTAAAAAACATAGGACAATTTGCTAGGGGAAGAGACCCTCAGGTAAGTGTGAGGTTGCAAGATGGTAGAAGGGCCACATTATTAGGTAGTTGAATAAGGCACATACTGTAACCTCAATGATTTCCATGAGCCTGGATCTTGGAGTGGAAAGACCTCTCCCTAGTCCTAAGTGCTGTCTTGTGGTCCATCCCTCATCCCATGACAAGGCTGCACAGCAGAACATAGATCAAACAGCAACTAGCACAGAGCTGGGCTACAGCACTGATCTTGACCTTGCAGCAGGATAAAACAAGACCAGGGCTGACTATGGGATGATGATGATGCTCATCCACAGCATCTGGCTCATCCAAACCACATGCAGTATGAGAGAGGTCTATGCCACTGACAGGACAGTTCATAGGAAACAGATTTTTACTCAGACGCTGCCATATCCCACATTCCCTGACACCCATACAGTAAGACAGGACTGTGATACTATCGCAGAGTAGCAGTGATGTTCAAAACCTGTTACTCTCCAAAAAGGACTATTTTCTTTTGTTTTTTCCTCTTCCTTTTTTTTTTTTTAAACTAACTGTATTTCTTCCAGCACAGACACAGAAAATTCACCTGACTTCTGTCTACACTTACTGTCAACACAGGGTCAGTCCTTTGGGATTTGGGTTTTCACACAGTCCTGGGAAATGCTTGTATGTTTTGTTTACTTTAAACTGAGAAGGTTTTTCTTCCCCCCTATCAGGCTTAGTATTTCTTACAGCTTATTTATACAAGATGTTAACGATGGGTGAGATTTAATCTGATAATGCTTCCTTAGGTTAAGTCTAGTTAATTCTACAGTAAATATACAAACTTCTTCATGCCAGGACTAGCTTGACTTTGGCAGTCTTTGATAGAGGGTCTTCAGGTCCCTTTACAAAGCTGATACTGGAATGGGGAGCCATCCAAAAGCTGGACCACACTTTGAAGGGAATCTCACTAATATGATGTAAAGGAGCCGCTTTCCAGCTAGCATCAGTATGAATGTCTCCTCCTCTCTTGCCAGTACAATGGCAGTAATACTAGTAATATCATTCTTTAAATGGAGATAGTTCAGCAGGTCAACAGGGAATCAATGCTAAAAAAAAAAAAATATAAGTGGCTTAAAAGCTAGCAAGAATATGACTGATTAGGCAGACCAAGTTACTAAGATACAGCTGCTGTTTAAATATGCCTGAAGAGAAACTTTCTGGGACGTACCTTTATGCTGCTTTAATGTTAACAGACTCTTTTACTTTACTGCCATCATCACTAGCAACAGCATTATTGCATTCATCCTTCATCCGTGGATCTTTCACAGAGGAAGGAACTGAGACAGGTGGGTCACGCAAGGCCAGCACCAGCAATGTAAACAACCTGAGCACCTTGCGTCCTCATTCTGTGCTCCCTCTGTTTGGTACACTCCAGGCCTCAGGTAAGAGCAAAGAGTGGCCTGAATCAGTTAAAGGGCGCATTGCCTTTTTTTGCATCTAGTCACACAGAGCAGAAAGGTTACCATTGCCTGTTACTTCTTGCCAGGTAAATATTGAGACACTATCCTTGGTTATTTGGGCATACACTGTTCAGGTGACAGTGCCCTTTGGCTGAGTCCTAATGTTTTTGCATTCAAACCTGTCATTTCAGTCTAAATCTTATGTGCAGCTGCCTAGTTCAGAATGAATGGTCTATTTTAACTTTCCAAAAATAAATATTCACATCCTTTAAAAACATCCAAGCTATTTGCACTGCCAAGGTATTTCCCTGTCTCCTTGACATCTCTTCCTGCATTGGGACATAGGATGGAATTCTCTGCTCCTTAGAAAGGACTGGAAAGAACTTAAAATTCAAGGAGAGGAAGGGCAGCTGCTTCTTGCTGCTTTAAAGGAGTGTCCCCCAAGTGTCAGTAATTCGTCCTCGGGTCTGTCCTTGCTCTTTGCTTCCAGTCCCCTCTGGCTTTAGCACAGCTCTGCTGGAGAGTTTCCAACCATTTACAGGAATGAAAAGTTCAAAAATAAAATGGGAGCTTTGATCAAGAAAGAAGTTCAGCTAGGAAGGAAAAAGGGAGACACAAGCACTGACAACTCAGGCGGAAAGCAAGGCAAAAGGAGGTTCATTATGAGTTGACAGACATTTCTATGCCTGCTTGCAAAGCCAAAACCCTCCCTGCTGCTCATTCTTCTTCAAAATGCTCTGCATTAACAGTGAAAAATATGTTTTGTTTTCACCTCTGGCTTTCCTCCATGTGCCAGCACTCTTTGCTTTTTCAATTGAAAAATGTTATTTTGTAAGAGCTATCAACTAAACCCTGTGTGTGTGCGTGCATGTGTACATGTATACACATCTGCACATACAAGCATCAGTTCTTCAATTTCTGTTTATTCATAGCCAATTCTTCCTCCTTCTCCTCCATATGTTAATGTCTTAGTTTGCAATAGCCATGCCAGCTACTGCTAATGGAGAGATCTCTTCACTATTTTCCTATTATAAAGGAGATAAAAAAGCTGACACGAAAAGTGAGAGTATCAGCCTCCTCCCAAATTTTTCATGATACACACAACCTAGCACATTTTGGACGACATATAACCACAAAATCCTCCCCCAAATTCTAAGCATCCAAAACAACCTCCATTCACTCACTTTGTTTGCATTTGTGAGGGAAACTGAAAAAGCCTACTCCACACACACAGTCTGCATCATTCAGGTTGCAAAAACATCAGTGCTCAGGGTATGCCCTAAAATGGAGACAGGGTGAAGAGCAGAGCATCTCTGGAGAGTGCACCTTCCATAGTCAGGGTATTTACACTGCATTCACAATGTGGGATGAAGTGCTTAGTGACATGGTTTAGTGATGGCTTTTTATCAGAGTTAGGTTGATGGTTGGACTAGATGATCTTAAAGGTCCCTTCCAACCTAGACAATTCTATGATTCTATGGGGGACCAGGTCAACTGGCTGTTGGTGGGAAGGTAGTGAACATCTGCAGAACAGGTCTGACAGAGAAACCGTCAGGCAACCGGTAAAAGCACTCCTATCAGTATATATTATTAACAATGAAAACAGAACCAATTATTGTAATTGTAATCTTCATATTTTCTTAGCTTAAACCCAAAATCTACAAATGAGCTCTGAGGACCTCATCTTGAGCCCTTAGGTTTTTTTTAAAAGGACAACACAATAAAATCACTGCTACATCAATTAAAAGCACAAGTGAATCAGAGGAATATTTTCTTCAAACTCATAAAACTACGGGGCTTGTGATTAATTCTTTTGTTTGTTTTACTTTCAGATCATATTTTGATATTGAAAGGAAAAAAGCACACCTAATCCAAATTGAACACACTGACCTTCAGAGTCCCAGTCTTGAGACACTGGAGGGGTCCCTGGAAGGATGCCCATTCTTCAAATTCAAATACATGATATGACCTGTGATTATTTTTTTGCTTGTTTTTGGTTTTTTAAATTATCATGAGAAACCTAAGGTACAAGAAAGCAAAATTACAGCAAAAATATCAACGAAAGCAACTGCAGATGCTAGAAACCCAAGTGTTTTTGAGAAACACCAGGTTTCCATTTTGACAATTACCTTTACACCCAAAAGTGAATTCTTTTTATTCCATATGTAAATTAAATCAATAAAAATTGCATATGACTGCCCTGTACTATGTATTTTGGAAAAATGTTAATTATTGTGGAAGTATAATCTACTCACATAGTTCAATATTTAGTATTTTAAAATCACTGCATGCATACATACAGATGAAGGGACCTGTAGTGTGCATAGAGCTCTGTTTTAAAACCAGAAATGACTAGTAGATCATTTACTTCAATCTGCTAGACAATAAAAGCCTGTCAAGCCTGCTTCAACCCGACAACTTATATTTTGTTATGGTACATCTCGCAGCAAGGCATCACATTCTTTCTTGAAAACTTCAAGAACCTGTCAGTTTATCCCAGCAGTTAATCACTCTCCCTGTTAAAAACACGTGCACTGTTTCCCAAACTCAACTGTTTCTCTCTCAAACGGAGTTTGTCTGGCTTTGTCTTCAAGCCTTTGCTTCTTGTTATGCTTCTCTCTGCAAGATTAAAGGGCCTTTTAAGAACCCAACATTTTCTTCTCATAAAAGTACTTGTGAAATTCACTCATCTAGATACCCCTCCATGCAATAAAGCTAAACAAATGGAGTTCTGGAAGTCCTTCACTGGAAGATGTATCTTACAGTATTCCAGTCATGCTTTACAATCCTTTCTCCACTTTTTCTATGTCATTCTTGAAGCGTACACAGGAGAACCAAACACGTCATAACAATCATCTGAGTATGAAACCATCATAACGTTCCATATGTCAATAAACTCCCACCTATTTTAAAAAGACAAAACCAAGGCACTGAACAGGATTGGTCCAACTCTTCAAACAGCAAGTATTAGAATCAGGATACAAACGCAAGAATAATCTGCTCACAGAACTAACTCTCATGGCCTTAAACATGCCTAAAACTCATGCCTCTACTACAGCAGCTACCAGGTAATCCAACACAGTGTTTCTTTCCTGAGTTTGATGGATCTGCATTATGAACAGCAAAGAAATCATGGAACTAGAGAGTGCATGACTTTACCTCCTCATTGCTAAGTGGCCCAACAGAAGAGCACCTAATATTACTGACAGAACAGGTACATTGGGCTGAAGTTCAGAAGCAGATAAAAACAGGTGGTTTAAAACAACAGCAGTTCATTCCAACACCTCCAGCAGGTACCACTCCCCAGCCTTCCCCCTCTCGTGCACTGCAGTTCCCATCTCCTCAGCACCTCCATCTTCCTGCCCTACAAAGCAGCACGAGACACATCAACCTGTCACATTCTTCTTCATGCCTAGACCTCACCAGCTTCAGTCATCTATATCTAATCAAGAGCCAATCTCAAAATACAATGGGAGCAGACCATTTTCAAGCAGATTTAAATGGCAGTCATTCAAATCTCACTCTTATCTGGATTTACACACAGTACAGAGGAAGTTTTCCTAATAAAAAAACTCAACTAAACAACTTAAAATTCAAATATCAGAAAAATACCAAGTAGGAGGGAGGAAATTGTGAATGGGAAAACTCCAGCCTAACTAATCATCCATCATAAATAGAAGTGAGGTAGTCACAAAACACCTTATGGACTGTAATTAGACACAAATTGAGATTAAGGTAGCAAGGAAATTGCACATGCATAGATGGTTGCATTCAATCCTGTTTACTGCATGCATGCGATAATCCAAGGCCTAGTTACATTCGCATACTGTTCCTGTTTGGATCGGGTGGACCCACAGGAGACTGGAGAGGTGCTAGAGGAAGCTTTCACAGCTAGGGGACACCACCCAGTTCCTGCAGACAGAGTTAACAGAGGGTCACAAACGTGGCACTTCAGATTCCTCGGGCAATCGCTTTTGATTTTTCATGTCCCTCCTTCAGCAGAAAATGATACTGTAAGGTAACAGTGCCCTGGTGCAAGAATAGCCAGTATGTTCACTCACAGCACTGTTGTTCCCTAGTTTTCCAATATAAATGTTCACACTGAACACAAAAATTGGCTGGCAGCTAAGTATGTGCATGCCAATTATAATGTACTGATTCCTCAAGCTGAGCAGCCCTAATACTGGGGGTTTTGTTTGGTGTTTGTGTTGTGTTTTTTTTTAAAAACCCAAATCTTTGGCCAAGTTTTCATTCCATAACCAAAAAAACAAGAACGTACATAATATTCTCACTACCTTTTTGCTACAGGCACTCACAGCCTGCATTGGTATTTGTGGCTGTAGTCCAGAAATTGCTCCTACAGCTTAACCTTCCAACTCCACGGAGAGCTGACATTCAATTTTCTTTCAGCTCACTCTGTTGGATTCTTTACTCGTAGCTACAGTAATTGCTGTGCGAAATCTAGAACAGACCTTTGCTTCCCTAGATGACTACTCTACCCTTTCCTTCCCACCCCTCAACCCCCATCCCCCACATCTCTCTGGCACACAGAGAACATGGTTGAATCCTGCACTTTAGAAAAGGCTATGAAAACTGAAGGACTTGGGCGTTGGGGTCTAAAGTGGCAATGCTTATGCCATTGCAACCAACTGGGGAACAACCACAGCAGTGACAAATGTCCCTTAGCTGCCTCCCGAGATGTAAACCAGAAGACTAACCACCTCAAGCATATGTATTCCAGTGCACACAGCCTGGGGAACAAACAGGAGGAACAGGAGCTGTGTGCCCAGTACAAAGTTATGATATCACAGGAGTAACTGAAACATGGTGGAATAACTCAAGTGACTGGAGGATCACAATGGATGGCTATAGGCTGTTTCATAAAAACAGGCGGGGAAGAAGAGGAGGAGAAGTTGTGCTCTATGTTAAAGAGAATCTTGAAGGTACAGAAGTCCGCTACGGTGACTGTGGACATCCTACCGAATGCCTCTGGGCCAAGATCAAAGCGGTCATCTCCAAGGGGGATCTTACAGTAGGCACCTGCTACCAACCTTCAAACCAAGATGATAGGCCAACAAAGCAATATTTGGGTCACTTAAGCAAGCTTTGGGTCAATGGAACCTGAGTCTTATGGCTGACTTCAACTACCCAGACATTTGCTGGAAGAACAATACAGTAGCTCACGTGTCATCCATATCATGTGTCACGTGCTTCATCACACAAACATTAGATGTGCCAACCAGGAACAAGGCACTGCTGCACTGGCTACTCACAAACCAAGAAAACCTGCTTTGTAATTTCTCAGTTACTGATAGCCTTGGCTGCAGTGATCACGATATTGTGGAGTTTGGAATCCTGCTAAGCACACTAAAGGTTAGGACTAAGGCACAGGTTTTAGATTTCAGAAGAGCAAACTTCAGCTCTCCCAGAGCTCAGCTGGGAGGGACTCCATGGGAAGCTTCCACGGAGGATAAAGGGCTTAGCGAGTGCTGGGAGTTATTCAAGAATGCTCTCCTAGAAACACAAAACCACTTCATTCCCTTTAAAGGTAACGGAAGTAAGCAGAGAAAGAGACCCCCTTGGCTTAACTGTGAGCTTCTGAGTCTGCTCAAAACCAAAAGAGACGTGTACCAGAAATGGAAAAGCAGACAAATGCCCATTGAGAACTACAAGGGCATTGCCAGAGAATGCAGAGATACAGTTAGGAAAGCAAAAGCTCAGTTCAAACTGAAACTGGCCAGAGATGTCAAAAACTACAAGAAAGGGCTCTTCAGGTATGTAAGCAACAAGCATAAACAGAAGGAAAACATTGGCCTGCTGTTAAAGAGAAGAGGTGAATTAGTCACCAACAATGCTGAAAAGGCAGAGGTTTGTCAACACCTCACCTCTGTCTTTACCAGCACTGTTGGGCCCCAGGCCTTGGGAACAACAATTCAGGATGATGCAAAGACAGACACACCATCAGTGAAGGAAGAGTTGGCATGCAAACTGTTACAGGAGCTTGACCCGTATAAATCAATGGGCCCTGACACTATCCACCTGAAGGTGTTAAGAAAGCTGACTGATGTTGTTGCAAGGCTGGTCTCCATAACCTCTGAGAAGTCATGGAGACTGGGGGACATCCCAGAAGACTGGAAGAAGGCTAATGTCACCCCCATCTACAAGAACGGCTTACAGGAGGAGCCAGGAAATTATAGACCCATCAGTCTTACTTCTGTCCCTGGGAAAGTTATGGAACAAATCTCCTGCGGGCTGTCACAAGTCAAATGAAGCATGTGATTGGGAAAAGCCAGCACAGATTAACCAAGAGCAAATTGTGCTAGACAAACCTGATCACCTTCTAAGACAAAGTAACCAGCTCGGCTGATGTGGGGCAAGTGGTAGACACTGTCTACCTGGATTTCTCCAAGGCTTTCAACACAGTTCCCCACAGCCTCCTCCTTGTGAAACTGATGCATTACAGTCTAGATAAGTGCTCTGTGCACTGGGTGGGGAACTAGCTGACAGGTCACACCAGGTGGTCATAAAGAGCTCTTTTTCAAACTGGTAACTTATCACCAGTGGGGTCCCCCAGCGATCAATACTGGGCCTAACCCTGTTTAATATCTTCATAAGTGATCTGGATCATGGGATCAAGTGTACCTTGACGAATTTTGCTGATGATACCAAACTGAGTGGAGAAGCGGAGACTTCGGAAGGCAGAGCCAGGAAGACTTGGACAGGCTGGAAGAGTGAACCTTATGAAGTTCAACAAGGACAACTGTAAGGTCTTGCACCTGGGAAAACATAACCCAGGAGTGCAGCACAAGCTGGGATCTACCCAGCTAGGGAGCAGCTCTGTGAAAGGGACCTGGGGGTTCTGGCAGACAACAAGCTCAATAAGAGTGAACAGTGTGCTGCTGTGGCAAAGAAAGCCAACAGGATGCTGGGCTGCATCAACCAGCAGAGATCAAGAAGTCATTACCCTACTCTACTCAGTGCTTGTCAGGCCACACCTAGAATACTGCTACAAAGAAGACAGAGACTCCCTTTTTACAAGGAGTCACATGGAAAAGAGGAAGGTAATGGGTACAAGTTACTCCTGGGGAGATTCCAATTGGAACAAGAGGAAAAATTTTCCCAATGAGAACAATCAGCCATTGGAATACTGTCCCCAGAGAAGTGGTGGACTCCCCAACACAGGCCACTCTTAAGATTCAGCTGGACAAGATGCTGGGCCATCATGCCTAGACCAAGCTTTTGCCGTAAAGGTTGAAACACATGATCCTTGTGATCCCTCCCAACTTGACACTCTGTGATTCTATGATGAAACAGGCTGTAGGGTTTTTTTTCTGTGGAAGTGCATCTAAGTAAGAGGTGGAAAGAAAGACATTTAGAATGTCATTAGCTTCCTCTTCCTTTTAGAAGCCACAGGGTCATAGCAAAGAATTTTGAGAGTGCACTCCTTGCAACCCAGTTATGAGACCATCAGTCCAGGAAAACAATATATAACTTTGTCAGGCAGTACAAGCCACAGGAATTCAGCCTTCTGCTAAATGATATGTGAGAAATAACTTCTTACAGGGGTTCAGAGAAGAAAATAAAACACAAAGAAAAATGCATCACTGCAACATGCTATTCAGCCTCTGAGAAGAGATTTATGAGTTTAGAAAAAACTAAACTACTTTAATAAAATATTAATAATAAAATTAAAAGGAAATAATGAAATAGATACAATATATGTATATAAACATATATGCAAAACCATACCAAGCTCCCAGAGAGACATCACAGGCAGATACCAGGAAAATTCCAGACTGGTTTCAGCGATGAATGGAAACTGGATTCCAGAGCACACTGATGAGGATCAAAGGTAGACAGACCAACAGGGTCTCCCCTCAGGCATACAGTCATCAAAGAAAGAAGTACATTCCAGAAGGGCCCTTCAAGAAGAGCCAACCTGGCCCACTGCGTTCCTCAGCTTTTACACCGATCATGGCAGTTGGATAGAACACCCTATTGGTCAGTTTGGGTCACCTGACCTGCCCACCCCTCCCCACAGGTGCAACCCCTCCATGGGGTAAACAGCCAAGTCAGCTGCCCCCGGTTGCCACGGCAACAAGTGTAGGCAAGAGCCTCTCCCACTGAACAGAAAGTTGGCTCTGCCCCATCCCGAACCAGGACATAATGTCATGACAATAACGACGTGCTGGAGTGCTCCATTTAAGACTTCACCCTGGATGTTCTGGCCTCATTGGTACTTGTTTACAGGGTTCAGTAGTCATAATGCTGGATGGAAGAAAACATTTTTCAGAAATGTTTGAAATTATCTTCCCAAATAACTGCCTCCAGCCTAGGGAGGAACCCATATATTCTTACCCAGTGTACACTACAGACCCATATAAGGGCCCCTGCACAGCTCATGGCACTTACACAAATGAGGGCCTTTATCTCCCTCTGCAATGGTATCTTACTGATTTTCCCACTCAGACAAGTGAAACATTGCCCAAAGGCACTCCCAGGCATACTGGAAACAGAAATGAGACTCAAATCTAATTACTTTAGCTATATTGCTTCCAGAACAAACAGGCCAAGCCTGCAGACCTGCATACGCTACAAGTCTGTGTGTAAGCACTGCTTCACCCACCACACGACACTGTGACAGAAAGTGAAGTTACTGTTTATGATACAGTGTTCAAAAATATGCTGGCTACCAGAACCCCTAGACTTAGAGCCAAAGTTTGGAGATACATCCTCTACAGGCACCCCTCACACGAGAGAAAAACCCTGATTGGTTACCATAGTTATGTTAGCTCAAGTGATAGAAGCCTAGGACAGCTATGTGGAAAACATGGTATGTTCTCCTAAAACTAAGGGCTGTGACTATACAAACGGATCCATATTTGAAT
Organism: Limosa lapponica baueri; assembly: GCA_002844005.1. Taxonomy (NCBI): domain Eukaryota; kingdom Metazoa; phylum Chordata; class Aves; order Charadriiformes; family Scolopacidae; genus Limosa; species Limosa lapponica. The sequence continues at coordinate 453,694 of KZ505699.1, forward strand.
AAGGATTACACATATAACCTCTTGCATTCAGAGTCTTCAACTACAGAATTTCAATGTTCTTCAAAAACTTCATAGAATCATAGAATGGGTTGGGTTGGAAGGGACCTTAAAGATCATCAAGTTCCAAACCCCCTGCCATGGGCAGGGACACCTCCCACTAGAGCAGGTTGCTCAAGGCCCCATCCAACCTGGTCTTGAACACCTCCAGGGATGGGGCATCCACAACTTCTCTGGGCAACCTGTTCCAGTGCCTCACCACCCTCACAGTAAAGAATTTCTTCCTGGTATCTAATCTAAATCTCTCTTTCAGTTTAAAACCATTATCCCTCATTCTATTGCTACACTCCCTGATAAAGAGTCCCTCCCCATCTCTCCTGTAGGCCGCTTTAGGTACTGGAAGGCTGCTATAAGGTCTCCCCAGAGTCTTCTCTTCTCCAGGCTGAACAACCCCAGCTCTCTCAGCCTGTCCTTATAGGAGAGGTGCTCCAGCCCTCTGATCATCTTCGTGGCCTCCGCTGGACCTGTTCCAACAGGACCATGTCCTTCCTGTGCTGAGGACTCCAGAGCTGGATGCAGTACTCCAGGTGGGGTCTCACGAGAGCAGAGTAGACAGGCAGAATCACCTCCCCCGACCTGCTGGCCACATTTCTTTTGATGCAGCCCAGGAGACAGCTGACTTTATGGGCTGCCAGTGCACATTGATGGCTCATGTTGTGCTTTTCATTGACCGACACCCGGAAGTCCTTCTCCGCGGGTCTGCTGTCAATCCATTCTCTGCCCAACCTGTATTCGTAATTGGGATTGCCGTGACCCAGGTGCAGGACCTTGCACTTGGCCTGCTTGAGCTTCATGAGGTTTACACAGATGCACCTCTCAAGCCTGTCCAGGTCCCCCTGGATGGCATCCCTTCCCTCCAGTAAGTTGACTGCACCACACAGCTTGGTGTTGTTGGCAAACTTGCTGAGGGTGCACTCAATCCCACTGTCCATGTCTCCTACAAAGATGTTAAACAGCACCGGTCCCAGAACCGACCCCTGAGGAGCAAAAGTTACTGTTTTTGTCCCAAGGGCAGAGCTAATCACCTCAGAGCCAACTGTCTGTGCTTTACCTATTGGGCAGGATGAAATTCTGTTACCATTTAGGCCAGGTGTTGGCATATGGACGCAGTATCTTTCCTCTGCCTGAAAACTAGCTCATCATTGCACTTTCCGGGTACTAGCAGACTGAGCAGAAGAGACCAGAGCTACATGGACTATGGAGATTAAACTAATTACTGCTTCTAAGAAAATTCCTCAAACTTCCCCCTCACAAAAGGCATGCTTGCACACTTATATATGACAGTCACTTTTTCTAGTTAATCTTCTTCCACAGTACTATCAAGAGGATATCTCTTACCAACATTATATCCACATTGTTAAAAAAAAAAGGATGGGTGGTGGTATGTGAGAGAATTATCATTAGTGCAAGATGGGTATTATCTTCTGATTTTTATACCATTTCACATAAGAGCTGCATAGTACCTGGCAACCAAATTACTCCATGAATATTATTCTGGGGATTTCAGCTAAATAAAGAGGCCCCCAAGAGTTCTGGAGATCTCCCCAGGCAGCTTCAGAGAGGTTCCAATGAGATCTAATCAGCCAGAACTAAAAAAGCGAGGCTGTAAGAGGATACAACAGTCAGAAAATACATCGCCTAGTAAAGATACATGCAGGCATAGCAGATTCACCTTATCTGTAAAATCACTGCAGACAGGTTTTTAAAAAATATAGTTTGGCCCACAAAAATGCCTGACCTATGTCAGGCTTTGCTTCTTCCATATGATCAACCAAAGACAGGTCACAGCATTGCAAATACATTCATCCTTCCCTCCAGATAGTTAAATGCAAATAAAAACAATAATAATAATTTTTAAAAAAACCCAAAACTGTAGATTGTAAAGAATTGCCACATTTTAACTTAATTTATTTCTATGGTCCCTAACCATAAGTTAGACTATCTGCCATCCCACCAATGATCTTTATTCAACCTGAAACACTCCAAAGCCTCCAGGAATATATGGTTGGTTTTTTGTATTTAGTTTTAATGAATCATTTAAGCTGCAAGGTGGGTGTGAAAACAGAGAAGTTACATTTCTACTTACAGGTATAAATTGCTTAAACATGTCGCAACACTTCCAGTACATTCATAACTGCTCTCAGGTAGACATGATTTGGAAGTGACATGAAGTTCATTCTCTCACTTCCCTTCAAAAAAATTTAGAAAAAAAATGTGAAAAAAAAAGTACTGTACCTTAATGAATGATTGGCAAGTGGTTTGCTAAGGGTTGTTGTAGTTAAATTGCAAAAGATAACTTAAATTTACACACTATAATTGAGAGAGTAAACAATATTGATTTTAGTTCAGTATCTTCTTTCCATCAAGGGCAGAGAGAAGTGAGACTTGAAATGCTCTGACCAGATCAATGTAATGTAATTAGCCTTGAAACATTTCTTTGCCATCGTGATTGTATCATGATAGTAGGGAAATAAGACTGGAAACCCCAAAGCATATTATAGAAAAAGATGGTCATGCAATACAGGTATTTCCATCACAACTAGTTGATACAGCACTCGTGCATGCATAGTTATCTTATCAACCTGTCAGTCTTCTCTGGAACTGTGTCACAAATATCTTTAGAAATAGTACAAAAATATCTACAGAGATCGCTTCCGAAAATTGATGTCTCACCTGTCAAATTTGCCGACACTCAGAAATAAATACCTTTGCACACCTCTCTAAATATATATAAGACAATAATGTACGCCCCTCATTCTGACCTTGGGAGGAAGCCAGTAGTGTCACAGAACATTATTTTTATGGCAATTAAGCCTTAAATAAATGTGTGTAAGCAACTTTCTTGGTGAGCAAGTATTTTTTCTTTTTTTCAAAAGGAAAAAAAACAGAAAATTTAAGTTGAACTTCTCAGAGAAACTCAACACAAAATCTTCCCTGATCATGCCAAAATTTTTGTTTAAAGAAAATACTTCACTAATCCAAATAAAGTGTGAAGAAATGAATAAACAGCTTCTGAGTTATCCACCATGTAACAAAATATATGAGTAGTATTTCTGAAAATGACACGGAGAAGAATTTACTTGGAGTTTCTGAAAGCTTTTGATAATGACCATCACAGAAGCTTTAGTTGGAAAAGTCAGTCAGTCAAACCCCCTCTCATTAGCTTACAGTATGGGACAAAAGTAGGAGACTAACAGAAACCAAACAGATAAACAGCCAACTTCTTCAACTTGAGCAAAGTCAACAGCAAGGCACACCAGGATGGTTGCAGAGACAAGAGGAAATTTGTATACTTATTAGTGAATCACAAAGAACCTCAAATTACATTTTTGGATGACATAAATGCTTTCTAGTTGTTAAACACTGTAAGAAGCTTTGGAAAGAAACATATTATATTACAGAACTGAGCAGAAAAGTGGCAGAAAAAATTGCTTTCTTTTATATATTAATAATAATTAGAGAAGCAAAGAACAAGCACTCAGACGTGTTAAGGCACTTAGAATTTTCTGAAAATATTCAAGACATGACTGTGATAGCAGTGGCAGGTCAGTAAGAAATTTTCAGTGAGAACTGTGGACAACTTTGCAGCAGCAGGTGAACACAAAGCAATTGGGACACTTAGGTTGAATAAGTGCACAATCAATGCAGTATCAGAAACAGTGACATGAGCAATGAAAGGAGTGTCACAAAAAATGTTAATAGGATTTGTAATAGTGAGCTAACCCTCACTAGAAGACCAAGATGAAGCATGTGAGCAAATAGCAAAGGTGAACAGGTACCATTTTTAACACTTCTAGACTTACTGGCTTAGAACATGCTCATACCTAGATTGTACACAGAGTGGAGGGGCAATAATTAAACAAATAGAGGAAAGAAGTCTTATGAAGTCTGTCCGCAGAAAAAGAAGCCTCTGACTGAGCACAGTACAGGTCTGAACAGCAGGAATGATGCTTGCATTGGGAGCTGCTGGCATTTTGTTCAACTGGAAATAAGAAAGTCTCTGTTGTGAGAAACATGCTAGGGCTCTGCAAACATTCAAGACAAAAGAGATAAGCAAGAGAAAAGCAAGTCACTATAATTTGGAGTCTCATGAGCTGGCACCAAGTCAGGTAATACTGAGCACAAAAGGCAGAGGAAACAGCAGTTATTAGAACAAGCCAGACAACTAGAGTACCCTGTAAAGTTGTCATCAAAAAGGGACATATCTGGAGAGTCAGGTGACAACCCAAGATGAAAGATAAAGGGCCCTAAGACTCAAAAAGGTCTCAAACAAGCAACAGCTAGATCTTGTGAACTTTTAAACAAAGACAAGCAATGTTGTTGTTTCAGGAAAGCCTATCTGATCTATGGAAAAGCATACGAGCCATATACAGACTGAAGTATGCTGATTAATTTAAGGGCTCCTCATTATAATTCCTGTATTTTATTAAATGTAATCTTGCCTGTAAATTCTCATTATTATCACTGTTTGCCTGGGAAAGGAAGACACACAGAACTGTGCTTGAAGATGCTCTATGTAGTCAACTGGAAGCAGCCATTATATAATGCCTATTCCCCTGGATATAGATCAAACATGAACGCAAAGGTAGATTGCATGGCGTATTTACAAATATATGGAGAGGAAGCTCATCACCTAACACTGGTGCCTAAATTATCCAGATCCCTTTAGTCACTGTTATGCACGTGCAGAGCATTTACACAGTGTTCTGCCAAAAGCAGAGGAAGTTTTTGATACCAATGGGGATACAAGTCAGGCTACTTCTACACTTGCGCAAAAGTCACAACCAATACTCATTCCATTTTCCCATTCACACCTACATTCCTTTTCATCAGTAAGCCATTAAGCACTCCAAAGTAAGGTTAAGTATCATTATTCCCATTTTGCTGATGGAAAAAAACCACAAACCCAAATCCTGCACATGAAATTGTTTCACCACCGTCACCTAGCAAAGCAATGGCAGAAACAGAAATTAAATTCAAGTTGGAGGAATCTTAGTGAACCAACACAGTGGACACAAAGATGGATGCCACACTGCCAACTTCAAGTGCTTTAAAACATCATTAGGCTAATGCAGAATGGTTTTACATTCCTTACGCCACAAAGCTGGATGGAGTTAACAACTGCCATTATCTAGGTTCCCTAGATCACTTTCAAGATATTTTCAAACCTTATTTTTTTGTTTGTAGCTGCTGATATTTAAAAAACATAACAAAACAAAGAAAAAAAACCCAACAACCAAGGCAACAACCACAGCGGTATAACAGTCACAAGAATGGGTAACAATGCCTGCCTTAGGAACAGAAGAAATGCAATTGCTTGGGCTGGATCTTTCCTTATTGACTTTTTTCTTTTTTACCTTGGATTTCTTACATTCTACTTCCATGACTATCTCTATTTCTGCCAACTCTATTACAGAGATTTTGTACATATCAGATTTTTTTTATTATAAGGTCACAAACTCAATCTGCTTCTGTGACCTCAAAGAGCAGTTCCGCAAACCCTCAAAGGCCTCTCCCATTCCAAGCTGCTGTTGCCTTTGAAAAGGTGTATCAAATGCTGCCTCATAGCATTTCCCGAGGTGTGCAAGTCTTCCTCTTGTGCAGAAGTGGAAGGATGAGGCATTGATCATTCTGTTGCGGATACAATCCTGCAGGCAAGGACTAACCCAAACTCATACCTCCTCTCCTTCTCCCTCTCCCATCAGCACCTGTTACATATCCTGAGTCATAGGATACAGTAGCTGCTATATGGTTCTACACCTTTCCTCCCCTCCAGCTCCCAGCAGTGACATAGCTGCATCCAGACCTCTGTACTTATTGAAATGCACTTAAATATTATATTTGGTACTACAACACAAAGAGATATCACAATGTGTGACAAGTTTTGCTTGGGGCTCACTATTGGTTCCAGAAAACTCAACAGAGCCAAGCATTCCTGATGGTCCTAACTCCCCTAGCCTGTAACAGAGAAAAGATTTTCCCCTACCATATAAAACAGAGAATTGCAAAGGCAGATTCTTTTCAGCAATGTGTTTTCTAGGTAATGGTCAGTTTATGCTATTCCCAGAGATATGAGGCAGCTGCTCCCCTAATAAGACAGGCATATACAAATACCCTAGACACATCCTGTAAATTATTCATGCTTAACACTTATTTGCAGTTTGTTGACATCTCTTCTTTCTCTGCCTCTTTAAAACATCACAGTTATTTAACATAGGGTCAATCTTCCCATTTCCTCCTCCTACCCCCTGAAAAATTCAGGAACCTGAATGTTTAGATGTTCACCACACTGAAACTTGCTGTACACAAAACCTGGATTTCACTTTACTCAATAAACATCTGTATATCACATATATCTTAAAAAAAAAAAAATTGAAGATTTTTTTATGAAGGATATAAATATCCCACGAACTTTGCCTCTGTTCTTCAACTCTAAGGATAACTAAAAAATAGTCTTATGTTAGAAAATCCAGCCATTTTCCATTTTTCCAGCCCTAAATGCTTTATTTGTCTCTTTCTCTGTGTCTACCTCCTCCTTTACCGATCTCCACACAGGTTTCATTTCTCTCCTATCTGGCTGACATGCTGAAAATAATCACATACAGTGATTATCTCCTCCGCCACTGCTGCCACATCCCTTGAACTCCCTTATCAAAGTGCTTTTGCAACATTCCCAGCCTTAACTACTCATACAAGGCTCTCCAGTTACACCAGAAGCGTACCAAAACTCATCTTCCAGAAAGCATTCACATTTTACTCACCCATTTCAGTCACAACTCCATGAGGTCTCCCCTGCTGCGCTCTTGGGCAGTGCTCCCACCAAGCTTCAGTTCACCTTCCCTCAGATCCCACATACTCAGACTCTTTTAAGTCATCTTGAGCTGAACAGAGACCATCACAACACCTGTCAGACCAATACATTTGGAATACAAAGTAAAGGGGGTAAGAAAAAAAAAATTCAAACAAAAAAGCCCATGTTCAGGCCACTGAGTAACAGCCAATGAACAACACTGAATGGAGGTGAACTAAAGAAATGCTTCCTCCTGAGTTTACCTCTATCTCTGGTTTCAGTGACACTCTCCTCACCCTCCTCAAATACATCATTGCCTTGTTCCAACTGCACAAAATAGACTGAAGAGACCTCAGGGGCAGCACTCATCTTGCATCTGAAAAATGTCACGCAGATCTAGACTTCAAGAGAAGGTGAGAGGTGACAGAAAAGGTTGTATTTTTATTTAGCTCTAATTTAAGTATCTGAAGAGCAAATTAACACAGGAGTGCAAATACATATGCATGGTAAACTGAGAAGTCACTCCTTTTCATAGGAAAACCTGTCACTGATCACTTGTCCACTTGCTAATAGCTCTCCCCTTAGCACACGTTTCAAACATGCTTGTCGTCCCGGTATCCCAGCATAAACGCAGCATGCAAAGGGTGTAATTCCTGTGGTTGATGTGGCAGAAGCTGGGCTGCTGAAAAAGGCAGTCTAAACTCGAGGCAAGGACTGCCCATAATGATTCTTATTTTTTGCCGCACATCTCAGAGCAGAGGGAGACCAGGTCTTCAGGCTTGAAGGTCTGTGGGTGCTGGAAGAATGTGGCACACAGCTCCTGCCATTGGGCACATTGCTCTCTTGCAGAGGTGCACTCTGACTCAGTGCCCTCACAGCTCACAGAAGCAGAGCCCTTCTGAAAAACGGACTTGTGCTTGTACACAGGTTAACATGCTCTGCCCGTTTCTCCCAGCTGAGCTCATGAAGCTGAATTTGCAATCACACACGAACAGCAGCAGCCTTTCTCCTTCCTGTCAAGGGCAGAATCACCCTGATGACAGCAGTGCTTGCAGACCCCAGGGGAAGTGCTCAAACTCTTCAGATGCTGCAGCACAAAAAAATCAGAAACACAACCGATCACAGAGGTTGCTGTTTGGTTAAATATTCTCTTTCTTCACATTCACTGGACTACAAAATCACTTCCCCTTGCCTTAAGCTCTTTTATCAAGTGTTTCCCTAAGGAAATATTTCTTATTACCCAAATCAATATCCACTGAAGTGGATTTCAGAAATTTAAAGGCCTTGATGTTTGCTATTAACATCAGCTTGGGTAGCTACTCTGTTAAACACACATGCTTTCAGTGGCGATTCATTTTGCAAGAGTGTGCACCCTGGCTAGTGAATTCATTTTCCATCAGAATATTCTATACAAGCTTCTAGAAGGCATCGTTGGATTGTCACTGTTTGGGGCAGAAAATTGCTTTATTAGTAACAAGAGTGTTTGCCTGAAAGCATTAGGCTTCTTCCATCTATCCTATACCATCACCCTGAGACTTTCACACTGTCTAATGGACCACTATGAAGCATTCAGAATAGAGAAGAAGGTAAAAAATACTTTACATAATGTAAGCATCACATTTTTCCACGTTTCAAATGAAGAAATACCTCAGAGATTACGAAAATGTACAATTATTTTCTTTGTAAGCTTCTACTTACCTGACAAACTGGATTTGTGCCTATATTTTCTCAAAAACTAAACAAAGTTTTTACAGTGCCTCTGCTCCCCAAATTAGTATGTCTATTAACTATGCATACTTAGGTTAATAATATGCAATATGACTAATACCCACCTCTTAAATACTTTCACATCATATGCATGCTGTGTTCAGATATTTGTGCATTTTTCTTCATTAGTGAAAAGATCTACCCTCAGAAGGCCTGACCTCCTGAATGCTAAACACTCCTGGCTGCTACTGAACTCCCACAGTTGCAGGTGGTTAACGTGTCACAGAACCGAGATCTACAGCTGTATAAAGAGTTTTAACAAAATGAACGCGTGTGCACCAAGGCATCAAACACTAGCTATACACAGGCAAGCACACACTGAGGCCACTCGATAGCTAGGAAAACTGTATTTAGCTGTAGACATGAATACATACTTACTACTAAAACTAAAAGTATACATTAAGAGTTTTTTTCCATTTCTTGGGACCCTACTGCACCCTTTCTCCTACAGTCCAAGGCAAAAAAAAAGCAGGCTGGATGACAGGGCAGCCTGTTGGCTACAAAGGGGTCACCATGCTGCATTCAGGTCCCAGCCTTCTGCATCACGTATCCCAGGCAGAGGTGTTTCTGCAGAAAGTGGCTCATGACTGAACCAAGGAGCAGCCCAGCCTAATTCAACAGTTCAGTGTACAAACAGACGGTCACTGGAGTTGGGTTCTTCTGAAGACTTTTCAGAATTATGGTTCTTAAGGCTCACTTGACTAGGGAGAGACCCGATCTCAGCTGTCGTTTACATAAGCCTGAAGGAAAAAAGTGGCTAACTATGCAAAAAAGCAAAGCCTATTCCTCTTGACAATCATTTAGTCCCAGAAAGTCAAAATACACATGAAGAACTTAACTTACACTTACAGACTCTCAGAAGTGTAGAGAGAGGCGTGTGAATGTTTGTCTCTATATTTCTTAAACCTATCAGCTTTAATTGATTCCAAAGAAAATCTTATCAAAACCAAATCATATTTCCACGCTCATATATACCTCCTCCTCAATGTATAGAAAAAGCAAAGCTTAAAGACAGTATAAATGCAATTAACCTCAATTCACCTATGTGTTCTGGGAACTGAAGTTCTTGTTTATCAAGCTGAACATATTTAAATTAATGGACTCCCATGTGGTTTTAATCTTTTAAAACTTGCTAAGTTGTTCTTAAAGGCAGATGAACTATTAACTTCAATCTTTATACAAATTCCTGTCTGACAAGTACTCATGTAGAAGAAACTGCAGGTTTAAAATTAAGCAATCTGATAATCCATACCATATTAAATATTCCAACTGTGGAATGTGTTCACTGTGTATCACTGATGCTGCCACAACAGCTTATAACTCAGCTAAAATTTGCAGAATTTCACATCCTTATGTTTTATGGTGTGGGTTTTTGTGGCTTTTTGTTTGGCTGGGTTTTTTGGATTTTTTTATAGTAATCTTTCAAATTCTCCTTGCATGTTTCCTTATTTAAATTTTACTGAACATTTTAAAATCAAATATGAAATAGTAATTGCATTGTACATAATTAGGCAAAATGAACCAATATATTTTACACTAAAAGAAAAAATGTCTTTAAATAAGAAAATAGATCTCGTGTATTTATATACACTCAACTATTCTTTGCACTTGCATAAAAAACAATCTCTAAAGAAAGTTTAAATCTTCATGAAAGATACACTGAACAGTGATTTGGTCATCTTCCACAGCACGTCATAAAAAATCCATTCAATCCATTCACAAAAGTGTAGCATGAAATCATTTGGGATACTTTTTTTTTTCCCCTACAGTACTGCTTTTGCACAATTTTTCAGAGAGAGCAAAAGAGAAGTCCATTTGTGTGCCTGACGATTTACTGCACTTCATGGATTCAGAACCGTAGTTTGCTAGCTTTATTTACCTCATGAGCAATGTTCATCTTAAGAAATCCCTACCAGCTTCATCCCCCCATGCTGCAGACGGTGTTTACACAGCAGCTAACCAGCACTGAATCTCTTCGCATTGTGCAGTAATCACTGTTGTCATCACTAACCACAAACTCCCTTAATTCATTGATTGCACCTTGGATTCCTCCCTCTCCTTTAAACTGAAAGCTGCTGACCCTCATTTTAGAAGGAAGGGAATTTTAAACTTCTGTTCTGACACAATGCTGTTAAGTTACTGTGAACGGATCACATAAATCACAGCCAGATGACAGGCAGCTTTGGGCCAACAGCTTATACTAATGGAAATCAAATCAGCTGAGGGAAGAAGACAGGCATTTGAGAAGTACACATGTAATAAATGTTTTGAAAATTTACAGCAGAGTGGAGAAACAAAAACCAGCAAAAAAAAAAAAAAGTATAAATTAGGGGAATTTGTGCCATTTTTCCTTGTGCCATCATATAATCTCTAGTGAAGGGATATTTGTGACTTATTCATAAAACTCTCAAAGTTGAAATCTTTACATAGAAAATCTCAACGCATATTTAGTTATCTAGATGCAACTTCAATAACTTGAAATTAGGAAACAAATATTTTTCTTCAAATACATCAATCCACTTCAAAACCTGGTCTAAATGAAGAGTCAGGCTACCCAGGAAATAGGTTAAGACAAAATAACAAAGACTCCGATTGCCAAAACACAGTTTCTTATACCAAAAGCAAAGCTCCCAAGGAAGGAGAAAAAAATTCTGGAGCAATTGGTTCTCCCCCACAGAAAAACAGCAGGACTGAACTACCTTTTCATCAGGCAGCATGTAACTCGGTTAGTTCCACAACAGCAAACTGCATTCTTACACTCTAAAAATCTAAGCTCTTCATTACAGTGATTCAGAGGGATGACTCAAATAACCAGTTGTATGCACTAGCTGCATTCACTGAAATGGAAAAATTTGCAGATGTTTGATAAACACACGAATGTAATTATCACTTCAGATTTTTCAGCTAAAGCTGAAGAAATTCTTTACTCTCTCTGCAGGCACAAATACACAATAGCTATGACATTCCTTGGACACTCCCCTCCAGCTGTTTGTCCATCCAATACAAAAAAATTACTTTAATTGTTATTTTGGATAAACATACTTGATATTTGAAAAAAGGTTTCTTACTAATTTCACTACAAGGAATGCAAAAAATCATCCGATCCCTGTTGTCCTTACATCTCTTGCAGTAGCGTAACAAGGCAAGAGGAAACCAAGACAACTTAACATCTAATTCAATTGAGTTCCCCTTTCTCCTGCACCTCAGAACAGCCCTTTGCTGAAGTACACACTGAATTCTGCCTTTTCTGGAAGTGTTTCTGAGACCTCAAGATTATCATACACAAAGGATATATGCTAGCAGCTCCAAGTCAACTCTCACAGGGCATACCACATATTTTCTAAATAACAGCATTTAGACTTCATGGGGAACATTGTAAACAGTATTTAGAGAAGTCAGAATTTTTAAAATTTTACACTTTTAAAATCTAACTATTATGAAATAAATCCAGTGGTTTTAAAACTATTCCCCTTTATTCCTGTTAAAACAGAAATTATAATGCAAAGTTACAGCATAAACCATTTAGTTCTGTGCTTTGCTATGCATGCAAAATATATTTTTCTCCTATTTTTTCCAGAGGTGACACCTTAGGGCTCAGACAAGCAACCAAGTTAGCTTAGGTCCTATGAGCACTAAAAATAGCTGATGGGCATGCTCTAATACCAGGCAAAATGCGAGGTAAGGCAACTGTCTTGGTTTCAGATGGGATAGAGTTAATTTTCCTTTTGGTGGCTTCTGTGTTTCAGATTTGGTATGAAAGGGATGTCAATAATGTGTACTGTTTTAGTTGTTCCCAGATGATGTTTGTATTACTCAAGGACTTTTTACAGCTTCCCATAGAAGCTGAGAAGGAGCATAGATAGGACAAGCTGGCCGAAGCAATATTCCATACCACAGACACCATGCTCAGTATATAAACGAGGGTTGGTCGGGGGGGGCAGGAATCCACGATCACTGCTAGGGTTGGGCTATGCAACCAGTTCACTGGGTGCTGAGAGTGACTTGTGTTGTATTAATTCATCTTGTATATTCTTTTACCATTGTTATTTGTTATTTCATTTCCCTTTTCCATTATTGTCTTATTAAACTGTCTTTACCTCAACCCACAAGTGTTTTTTTCCCCTTCCCCTCCTTTTCTCCCTTGTCTCTTTACACTTCTTGGGGGGAAGGAGGAGAATTGAGCGAGCAGCTCTGTGCTCCCAACTGCCAGCTGGGATTAAACCACAACAGCAACTCTGCTGAAACACCCTTTATTTATTCCCTTACATTAGCCCTGGGCTACGAGCACACACAGAGACATGCAGAAATGTTGAAACTCAGTGCCATGCCTGAATGCTTAGCCTTGACAGTGTGACTGTCAGACAACTCCACAATACCTGGAGTCAGAGACCTAGGAAAAAGGCAAATATCTCTGTCCCTGGCCTCCACCTAGAACTCAGTCATCAAACAGGCTGGGGTGTTTTTAGCTACAGCATTTCTCTACTGCTAAATTAATTGTTAAAGACAATTTAACGGCTACCAGCTTTCCTATACCCTTTCAAAAACACCTACCAAACAGTTCATGTCTTCTCTCATTTTCATTTCTTCCCTTCTCTCGGCCAAAGACAAGATAGACAGTATAAAATAGAGCAGTAAAAAGTTACAGCAACACCTGAAAATCCAGTGAAAACTTTAACAGTTAAGTACCCTTTCTTTGACAGACCTAAGAACGAAACTGGAAGCAGTGTCACTTTTTCCTTGAAAGATGTACAACTGGGAGTAGAAATGTTCAGCTGCCAAGGGAATATATGTGTCTATATGAAAAATTGTGTAAGAGTAGACTGAATAGCTCCCAGCTCCATTGTGTATGTGAAAGCCATAGTTTAGGTTTTAAAAATATTTTTATTAAGACAAGAAATCAAAAAAATGACTCAAATGCATGCCAGTGCTAGCTGTTAAATGCTAAAGCTTTCAAGTGACCTTTCCTTTCAGATGTTAATTATGCATCAGACAACATAGTCTTCCAAGTTCCTGCTAAGACAAAGCAAATCAATATAGATACTTTCCCCAAGAAACAACAGCCTTACAACAGCGTAAGTCTGCTGACAGCACTGCATACTAAATTCTGAAATAATCCACTGGAAGTAGCAGTTTCTCCAATACTGTTGGCTTAAGAGTTAACCAGTAATTGCCCCTGATGAGTACAGGATACTCGGCTGTTCCCAGGATTAAACTATTTGCTACTGCTGAAGATCATGAGATTATTATTATTTACCAAGTGTCAATGAGATAAAACTGTAATATATGCAAATACAACACGTATCTCCCAAGGTATTTACAGTACACATTAGGAAGATAATACAGTTTATCACACCACAGCAAGTAATTAGATATACTGATTTGAATTGAGTTTCTTTCCCTTGGCAGCCACTGTTTGTTCTAACAATGCACAGGGACCAGTTTTACAAACCACATTTTTCCTGAATCAAAGGAACTACCTTTATTTTCTAAGGTCACTGCTAAGTCCCTATTTTACAAAAGCTTTTGGATTAAAGAAGTATATTAAATATGTGTAGACTTGGAAATTCCTAGCTTGGTAAACTACTACAACGAACAGTATATTCAAATTCTTTTTCGTTTGTTTTTTTTTTTTTTTCACATCGTCTATTTGTAAGCTAAGGACAGGATTGGTAGCAATGCCATTATGTGAAAATACTTCTGTTTACAAAGTTCAAAGCCTATTTGTTGCTTTGCTGATTTAGTATCTTTTGGCTTCCAAGATTATGATGTTTTCCCTGGCAGCACTCTTCTATTAGGGAGAAAAATATATCAAAACTGCAAACTAAGGCAGGCTTTGATTAACATTATCAGAAAGTGATAATATTGACTGGCAGCAAGGACTGTGCTGCCAAACACAAGATTAAGAGAATTTTTACAACATAACTTGTATCTGTTTTTATTTGCCGAAATCTGTGCATATTTCTCAAATACACATTTCTATAACCAATCATATTATGCCATTTTCTATCAACCATTGCACTAATCATATGGTGTGCCTACAACCTTTTTTACAAGTAACTCCACATAACACATATAATTATTCATATTTGATTTCTAATTTTTTTTTTAACAGTTTCGCTGAATATTTATTTTTAGCTACTATTCCAGACTGGTCTGAAAAGGAAGGTAGTCTTGAATGAATTTGTTGCTTCATAATAGGTGGGTATTCCTCTCTACTGTTCACAACATTCCAGACCACTATTTTTTAACTCTTCTTTTTCTTGACCACACAGCGTTAGTCTAGGTCAAAAGTATCAAGGTGGCATAAAGCAAGCGTAGGGTCCTGAAATTTCCTTCTTTCTTCAGAGTCTGCTTTAGATTGTCATTTAAGCATGAAGCTGCATACAGAGCATCTCTGCCATGGTCAACAGCCGCTATTGCAGTACACAGTAAAACTTCCTGGCGCTGGTGTTGCTACTGTTCCCTGGGCTTACAGGAGCATTCCCCTAATGAAGTCATCATAAGGGCCCACAAAGCACCCTGAAGATCAACAGACCCAGAATGATCCCTTGGATCTTCCTTATCAGAAAGGACTTTTCAGAACAGAATCAATGACAGTTTTGACTTTCTGCTTCATGAAACAAGAAGCCTCCTAAGAAACATTCTTTTGTCTGTAGTTGAAGATAAGACAAAATTTATATTTTAATCTGGTGTGCCCCACAACATGCCAGCAGGACACTTTTCTCTGCTAGACTTCTTCAGTTATTCTCATTTATCCTCTGAACGTGGGATAACCAAAAATTTTGCATAGGTAAAACTCCTCTCAGAAGCTTCCCAACTGACTTTTTTTTCCCCCCACAGAAATGTGACAGTTCCAGCAAACATTTCAGATAACTGGTGAGGAACATTCACGTGATAATTATGGGTTCAACACAAATATTTCCTCGATATTCATCTTGGGAAAAAAAAAAAAATCATTCTGAAATTTGGTCAATGAGAGATGAAAGGAACTCTAAATTTATTTTTCAAGAAAAACACATTTTTAGTTTGCCATTTCTGGCGGGAAATTTTTGCATTTTCATTTTGTGCTGTTTTCCCATGGCTTCACTTCCTGTTTTAATTAAAACTTCATTTTGAAACATCAAAATTCTTTGCAGGATGATCACCTTTTCTAAAGAACTGCAGCTCCGAGAAAGAATATGGTCATTAACACAGCTCAAACAGCAACATCAGAACCTGCTAAGCTGCCAAGTAGACCTTCATTAGGAATTTCATTTTTAACTGTGCAGTCTCACTCCACTGTAAGATGGTTTACTCTTCCATTAAAACAGATCTACTGCTAAAAGTGGAGTATACTACACAGTCAATGCTATGATGCCTTTGCTTTTGGGAGAAATGGCTAATATTTGAAGAACAGCATCTGCTTTTTGTGTAGTTCTACCCCATTCAGGAACCCACTAAGCAGATGTTCTGGAAATAGAAAGTTAAAAGGACAACTACAGAATTCAGAATCATAGCCTCAGGTTTTTTTCTTCCATTCTTCTCGAGCACAGACAGACTTACTCTGAGCACTACCTGCTGGACATTTACTGCAAAGATGTGTTTTACATGTATTTTCACTGATACTTAAGCAACCTTGTTTGGCACCATTGTGGCAACACTCTCTGGCTTAGGACTAAAAGCTTGGTACCTTCTGGACTTTGCCTGGATGGTCACGCTCAAAGAGTTGCAGTCAACAACGCAATGTACAAGTGGCAAGCAGCGAGGAGTGGCATCCCTCAGGGGTTGGTACTGAGACCGGTGCTGTTCAACATCTTTGTCAGAGACACGGACAGTGGGATTGAGTGCACCCTCAGCAAGTTTGCCGACGACACAAAGCTGTGTGGTGCAGTTGACATGCCTGAGGGACGAGATGCCATCCAGGGGGTCCTGGACAGGCTTGAGAGGTTGGCCCATGCAAACCTCATGAAGGCCAAGTGCAAAGGCACTGCATGTGGGTCATGGCACTCCTAAGCACAAATACAGTTTGGGCAGCGAATGGATTGAGAGCAGCCCAGAGAAGGAGGACTTGGGGGTCCTCATTGATGAGCCAGCAATATGCGCTGGCAGCCCACAAAGCCAACCACACATTGGGCTGCAACAACGGAAGTGTGGCCAGCAGATCAAGGGAGGTGATTTTGCCCCTCTACTCCGCTCTTGTGAGACGCCACCCGGAGTACTGCATCCAGCTTTGGGGCTCCCAACATAAGAAGGACATGGACCTGTTGAAGCAAGTCCAGCGGAGGGCCACAAAGATGATCAGAGGGCTGGAGCACCTCTCCTATAAGGACAGGCTGAGAGAGTTGGGGTTGTTCAGCCTGGAGAAGAGGAGGCTCCGGGGAGACCTTATAGCAGCCTTCCAGTACCTAAAGCGGGCCTACAGGAGAGATGGGGAGGGACTCTTTATCAGGGAGTGTAGCAATAGAAAGAGGGATAAAGGTCTTAAACTGAGAGATTTAGATTAGATACCAGGAAGAAATTCTTTACTGTGAGGGTGGTGAGGCACTGGAACAGGTTGCCCAGAGAAGTTGTGGATGCCCCATCCCTGGAGGTGTTCAAGGCCAGGCTGGATGGGGCTTTGAGCAACCTGGCCTAGTGGGAGGTGTCCCTGCTCATGGCAGAAGGGTTGGAACTAGATGATCATTAAGGTTGCTTCTAACCCAAACCATTCTATGGTTCTCCTAAAAGCATTTTTCCAATGGAAACCAGCAGGGAACAATTCTTTTCTTATGAAGCAGCCAAAACAAAGAGGCTTGCATCTAGCCCCCTTTTATCCAACTTTCAAGTGCTCGAACACTTGCCTGGGAGGGTTCAACACTCTTTTTTGCCCTCATTTCTCTGCTGGGCCAACAGCCCAAATTCAGACATACAAAGTAGGTCTAATGAGAGTATATGCCCTTAACAGAAGCAGAGGATCAACACCTAGTTACAGTTTCAGGAGAGCTCAGGCGCACATCTGTTATGGAGCTACTCGGCTCTGCTAAGCCAAGGGGCTTTTAGGCTTATCCTAGAACACATTTTGAGGAACACAGTAATAAAAAGAGTAATCCTACAAACTTTAGCTGCCTTGAGGATTAAAATGAACTCAATAGTTCATCATAGCAATTGTGATACTGGGCATATAAATCCCAGTTCCCTTTCCAGATCTGACCTTTTAGCCTATGCCTCCATTCTGTGCCTCTGCACGAATCTATACCAACATACATCGTACATATACCATAACAGCTACCCTTGCTTGTCAGTATCTTATACTTGTTGGCAAACAAAAGCAAAGGGTTGCCTGGAAAGGAAAAGGGGAAGGAAACACAAAAGATAATAACACTGTCAGTGGCCAGAATGAGAGTGCAAAACTTACGTGTCCGACAGACCTGCAGAAGCCCTGATGCAGCAACACTGCCAGAACCATCAGCAGAGCCACGATTACTTTTTAGCATTTCTGTGGGGAAAAGGCAGCTGAAAATGCAACCTGCAGTGATCAACAAAAGATATTCAGTAATTCACAACTGCAGTGAACTGCAAGCCCACAGAAATTACGAGAGTGCCTGTTCGGCCACAAGACAAATCCAGACCAGATCCAGGAGGAGGGACATCCACTTCCCACCGGCTGCTGCCATTCTACAAGGCCACAGGGAAACCCGATGGCCCAGGGGATGTGGGGCAATCCACATGCCGGATCCTCCTTCCCTCAGCCCCGACCCGAGGCACGGCCCCACGCAACGCAACCGCCTCAGGTTCCACACAACCCCACAACGGCCAGTTGTGGCTTTATACAAACCTGAAAAGTCTTTAATTAACAGGATCTGAGAGCTAATTTGAAAATTACCTAGCCAGTTAGTTCAGGCAGTGGAAGCAGCTGGAAGGGCGGGGAGTGCAGTAAGGCCTGACACCCCCCTCCCCAGTCTGAGCAGAGGGGCCCGGCTGGTGCGGGAGGCCGTGGGCCCTGCCCCACTATGGGGAAGTCCTGTCAGCCACCACCACCACCACCCCCGGGAGGGGAGGAGAAGCATGTCTTCTGCCATGCGTCTCAGGGAGACAACAAACACTGTTTAGGGCCTTGGAGGTGGCTGGGCGTGAGATGGGAGTGTTTCAGGAGGCTTCACATCTTTTAGGCCTAAAGGCTCCTTCAGCCCCTGTGACACAGCTACCCAAATCCCTCAAGCTTCATCTACGCAAATCCACATTATCTGCTGGAGAGGCAACATCCCAAATGTTTAGAGATTTAGCTGTTTTAGATAAAGCAGCTCTGATGGTAGCAGGTATGCATAGGCGTAGCAGACACACAATGTATCCTGTATACAGGTAGAGCACTTTGGAAACCAAAATCCCTGATCCTTCTGCCACTGCGCCACTGGTTTCCTCCATCTTCAGAGCAAACCACGCAGGGTGGGATTTTTCAAAATCACTCAGTACATTGGTTTGACTCTGATGTCACTGAAGTATCCAATTAAACTCCCACTGTTTGTAGTGAAAGCACAGTTATATCAACACTGTTTATCCCACCCAGAATTTCCCACTACCTCATTTTATCTGTGAATAATAAACAATTATAAACAGTCTGCCTCTTCTCAGTAGGCTGAGATGTGCTGTTAACAAGTTACCCAAACATCCTTATCTGGAAAGAAGTAAAAGAAAAAGAACTGTCTGGCAGTAGGAATATCCATCCTTTTTCACAAAGGACTCCATGCATCAGCAAAAATATTCCACTTTTTTTTTTTTTATATAAAATGCTTAGATTATGA